>LUCM01009946.1:5295-30526 GCA_008360955.1 Fasciolopsis buskii
AGGTTTCCGAACACCGATGTCTACGTAATATGGCTAGGATTGGATGTAGTGACCGGGTAAGTTATATGGAAGTCAGGAATCTGGTACTAAGTGCCGGCTCTTAGAATGCCACATTTCAGCGTATTATACTTAGTGCACTAGGTTGGTTGGGTCACGTGTTGCGTATGGCAAACACTCGTTTACAACACCGTGCCCTACTTTGTGTTCCTCCCACAGAGTGGAAGAAGCCATTTGGAGTTCAGCAGATGACGTGACTATGTGGAATGAGAAAATGCACGGCGAACTCAGATAAAGTAGGTGTCTCACGTCTTTGTGGTTGGGGTCCGGAAGACTCGTCAACTCTCTGGTTGGAGACACTGAAGGATATGGCAATGAGCTGTGCACAGTGGCGATCGTGTTGTCATTTTCTATTAAATTAGCATGATTGCAAGAGTGCGTTTGTACAGTTAGACTGTGTTTCGTATGTTGGCTGCAGCAGCATCTTATCTTTTTCCATCCGTATTGGTCCACTGCCTGTTCGTCTTGTGTATTCTCTCCTTCTGTGGTACCATTCTACTTTGGGGATAAGGTAACGGTCATTGAAGGTTGCCTTGCTAATTAACGCTGACCGATTACTATGGTGATAATGATGATCATTTCGGTGTTCCAACGTAAGCACTTGGCTACCTATTTCTTGTGTCTCCCATGCGCTCTGATCACCCAGCAGTTGCCTCTTGTTACTGCCGTAATCACGAGCAGAACAACACAGTGGTCGCCCTGCTTGGTTTTACGTGTTGGTGAACAGAACGACGGATCCATGGTTTCCCGAGATCTCATTTGTTTGTGCGACAGTGGTGCGCACAATGAACAGGGCTGCAAGCCTGGTTACTCAGATCCGTGGGCTCTTGCCTGCTGATGTTCTTTTCATTTGGACCCGTTTGTTTTCCTCCACAACAGGCTGTGCAAAATCGGTTTGAACATGTTCTGAATGGTTCGGTCATTTTTGTGACAATTGTTGTATCTATCTACCAGGAATTCATGTCACTGCCTACCTTGACTCGAATACACTACCTTTCGCTGTCTCTGATAACACGACGAAGGCAATCTAAATTCAGACATTTCACTTTTGTTTTAGAAGATGTATTACAGCTCAATGATGACAGAGTTAATTACCGGTTTGTATCTTCGAAGTCAAAGATTTGGAGCTCAGTTCGGATGGTTGGTTTACTGGTTTTTGTCTCTAGGCTCGGTACCATGCCTACCCTATTTAGGCCCTATTTAATTCGATCTGCCTCCAAGTTTCAAGGTAGTTGTTGTCGCTCCGGGCATACTATGGCCCTTCGAAATTATGAGTTATGTTCTTTTCGTAGCACTTATGACGTGTGCATGTGCTGTCAGAAGAACGCTCCCCTTTTCTGCCTAACGATGAAGTTGAACGGCTGTCTGGAGGGCAGAGATGTGAACGCCAATGACATTACTTAACCGAGTGATTGGGAATAGGCTAGCAGTTCGGGACACTTTGATGCACAGGGTCCTCAAAGATTCGGCTTGGAGTTTGTGCGTTACATTTAGAAGATATTTACGCAAGGTTTGCATGCGCTAGTGTCCGTAGTCACACGCCGTAGTGACCTACTTGAAGTAGGAGTTTCGAGTGTCCCAAAAGCTTGAAGACAACTGAAGACATTGTTCGACAAGTGATTATACCAAGAACAGCAAGAGCCGGATGATTTTTTTGGGACTAAGATGTTTGTGGTACATTCTGGATATTTGCTTTTGATGTAGTAGATTGTACAATCGAACCGTCCGTAAGTACTTTCTGGTTGAGATTCTTGGAAATCTTTAGGTGTTCGACGGTTTTATTTAATTTACCATAGTCGATCTGTTCGATGCATTGGTCGCATCTGATGTCGACGCCGTGGGAGGAACATCGACCAGATTTATCTCCATGTCTTGAATACGAAGAATCGTGTTCTCATCTAGCCAACCGCTTAACACTACCTCCAATAACCGAAATGTCTTCTCGTCTTGTTATTAATCATGCTCTTTATCCACTTGCTGGATGAGATTTTTGGGTGATCGGTTGTGGTGATCAGGTTGGGATATATATATTCCGATGAAAAAACTCGTTTCTGCCTTATTTTAGATCGAATCCATTCACTGTTTTTGGTCAGGCTCCTTATTTGTCAAAGCCGTTTGTTGAACAGTTTGACAATAGTATTGTATTTTCCCGTAACAATCATGATCCATGCGCTGACTAATGAATAGCTTTCCCGTTGTTATACTCCACACGTTCCTTGATCTGCATTGTTCTCTGACGTTCCGTAACTGAGTAAAAATATAACTAAATCCACAATTTGGGACACGAGCACTGTTTTTTCATTCCTAAAGCTAATATCGATCAAACTTTGATCATCGTTCTTGGAAGTGTTCAACAGTTTGTGTAGTTACCCCTTGAATTCTACCCACTTCGGGTTGTTTTGTTGTTGCTTTGATACATCCACGTCTTAACCCGATCGGTTTCATGTCTTCGCGGATTGTTCCATTTTTCAAGTTTTTTGTGGAGGGGGGCAGAGGGTGGCTTACACGACCGAATTCTCATAGTTTGTTACATCCTTCACACCTGGTGCGTATTCCCATCAGACATTGTCCCGTGGTTTGACGAGTTTTGCCACATTCCGCCCGTGTGTATTTCATCCAGATCACAGTGCTGGTTACATTGCCGTATTCTGGAATATGCCCACATCTGTGCATGCGTGTGCACGGTTGTCTGACTGGATGTCTATCCTCGCCACCTATTTGGTTTTCACAAATTCCAAACGGGAACGAACGGCCCTCTAATGATCCACTTGTTTTGGGCTTTGTGGGTGGCACGGCCTTGTGGTCTCTTCATCGTCACTCATCTACCTATCTAAGCTATCAAGAAAATAAAATGTTGACCTCTGCATAGATTTAGTAAAATGGCATTAATTTGAAATCATTTTTCATTGCTACCTGTATTGCGTTGTTCTGTTTGTAATCTCTACTCACATTTTACTCGAAACACCTGGAGAGTGCAAAAATTGCCCGTTGCTTGGGCGTCCTTAATTTGGGGAAAATTCTCCAAAGACCAGAAATCCTATAGACACTATTCTTATCAAAGGTTCTTCCATTCCAAATGTTGGGCTGACGAGTTAAAGTCCAGGAAATCTACTCATTGATGATTGGAGAAATTAATTGCTGTGATCGATGACACGCTGATGTCTAGATTCTTTCGGCATCCGTGCTTGTATTCTTTTGGTTCTCCAGTACGCGATATTTACAAGACGGCATCCTCATGTAAGAACAGTAAGAGTGATTTTTTCGCTAGGCAACGAATTTTTCTTATTTAGGGTATATTGACCATGAAGGTCCAGATAAGTTGCAACTGTTTCTCGACTACCCAGTAGTATGTTTCGCATACAGATGGATTTACAAAATTTCCACGGAAGCACCACCGATTTCGCGGTTATTGTCGCTCTTCATATAAGATTCTTGCGAGAACCTAAGAAACGAGCGCACTAGTATAGGGCTGGTTGGGCAGGTGCGCATACCTGACGAGCGGCAATAATCGCGAAACCGGGGCGACTTTGTTCATCCATCCATATGCGAAATATACTACTGAGAAGGAAAACGAATACTTTTGGGTATCGTGTCCCCTTTCTGAAGGTTGGCCTTGACTGACCGACAAAAATTCACCATGTAATTCTTAAGTGGACTTACCATCCATTCACGCTCTTAACGATTTAAATGAGATTCTAGTGTTTGTCAACTGCTTTAACGACAGTCTAGCTATGCTTGGGATGCAGTTTTCACCTTTCAAGAGCAAAATTTTGTTGAAGTACTAGATTAGCTCGAAGCCGAACGTTGTTCTCGCGTAGGAGGATTTAGGTGAAGTAGATTAGTTTTTTTGTCTGGGTAAGCCATATTTCACAAAGTGATTGTATATTTGATGAGGTGCGTTCGCACATATATAAAGCTATATTGTAATTTATCTATGTGAAACATCTGTGGTGTTGGCGTGACATCCGGTTACCGACCAAAGGTTGGCTCCGAAGCATGGCCGTTGGGAATAAGTCTACGAAGACTCTTTCTATGTTTGTTAGTAACTCGAATGTTAGGTGTAAGGCACTAAATCCAAACAGGTCAAAGTGGTTAGAACATGTTTTACGTCCGCTCGCAGAGCGCTTGGTTCACTGTTTGCCATTCTCGAAGGCAGTTGACGGCTGGAGGATCAGTCGAGATGACCAGGCTATTGCATCACAAAAAGTTTGCAAAGCTGAACTCGTGAACTGGCTCGTGTCAGTCTAGTTAGACTGTCGCTTCTAAAATGTTAGGTGTTGTGCATGAATGATGCAATCAGTAAGGTCCTTGCACTCGAAATCTTTCTCCTTCTACATAGTTTTCCCACCTAATATTTTGTAATATATCTTTCATTATTTCTCACTCATTGCTCTGTTTGGTGGACGGAGCTGTGAGTTAGCAGCCAAAACCAGTGAACATCAATACAGACTTAATGAATGCTAAAAATTGAGCTGAACTGGCTTGCTCCTAAAAAAAGAAAAATCTAAAATATGAAGAAAGATGGATGAGTGGCAAGCTTTCCACCGTTTCAATGTTGAAATAAACCTAATGGTCAATCGCTTGCGATTCGCTATTTTTGGACGAGTTGGCTAACCACCCGTCTACTTGATTATCGGGTAAAAGTTTGACGATAAAGAGCTCTCGCCGGGGAGGTTCAACGGTGGAACCACCCAAAACGATTCTTTGTTGTAGCTTGTAGGAAATGGTTTTGCAGTCAGTTGATTGCAAAACTAACCCCGCTGAGAGGTGGACGAACCTTCACTCTGGGAAATAAAGTATTTTCATAGGTATTCAGAGTTATCTATTCCAAATTTCCGTATGACTTAGTTCTGCTGAATTTGAATATCACGGAAGCGAAGAAAAATCGAAAGGGAATGGGTATTCTTTTTTTCAATTGGGGAATTTAGACCGCGCTTAGCGATGGCGATTTTACTTCGTCTTCTCTCGCTGATATTGCATAGTACGTAGGCAGTGTGTCATGTTATTGGCAATAGTTTGACGTAATCCGTAGATCCACTAAGTCAACGCCCAGGAGACGAATGGTTCTTTCTGCTTACATAGGATTGAATTTCATCCTTAGATTCTTATCGCTTCGGGATGTCTGACGCAAATCTACAGTCTTGCTGTGCTAAGCTCTGTGCCTGAGTTCCTCTCGGAAAATGCTGTTTTGATCAATCAGTTAATTGATCAATAGTGTTAATCTTAAAACGCATTTATAATGATCGAATAACATGAAACTAAGTCAGCTCAAAGGTCTGATGTTCGAGTTTCCCACCGCTGGTTTTGCTTCATCTCGTCACATGACATCGTCTACTGAAACCTGTCATATTCCTTCCTTTCGAGTCATTCAGGCTTGCAATTATTGACTACCCTCATAATATTTAGTTTTGTGCCTTTGAGACCGTGTGATATTTGCCGTCCACCTTACTCATCTCAGAAGACAGCTAACTTTACACACATCCAAATATGCTACCTTAATTCGAGGAAAAAATTGCGTTTCGTAAATCCTGGGGATTTTCGCGCAGTGTTTCTGTGCCTTGTTTGTTTGACGGTTTCTAGACTTTTGGGGACACTCGTTGTGGGCCATTTTGCTGCTCACGGAACCAGCTAACAATATCGAGTAACTGTTCACTGAATGCATGAACATTGATGGTGAGTTTTTCGAGAATTCGACGGGTTTTCGCTCGGTCACGAGCAGCATTAATGCGAGCAAACCTTGCTTGTCACCAAGTGAAGCTTTTATCTCCTACCCCTAAACAAATGAAGTGTGGGGCAAATACTGTGGACTATGCAACAACTTACCACAACCCAGAAGTTTACCGGCTTCTGAATGGGACATCAGCTACACGCACACAAACTTTTACTTGTTGAACAAACAATTCTGACTTATGCAAAAGCTACAAATATCACTTCGAAACAAGAGTCCAATAACACCATCTCTTGTTTTGTCCCCAAGGTTTTTTGGATGGGAGAGGGTGTTCATCCGTTCACGGAATAAAGACGAACGCAGGCACTTAGACCGATAATAGATGATAATCATTTCACACGTACCACGCTTTAGTTCTCTTCTTCAGTTACGTCTGCTGACCTTTTATAATCGGTCTGTCAAAGATGTGCATACGCGTCTCCTCGTCTCAAATGTTGGTAAACCCCTTATATCTGTGGATCCTTTTGGGTACACCTAAATGCCCCTGCACTAGCCGACAATCATGAAGCCAATGTATCCTTCTAAAGATATGTTATACACACTTTTTGTTGTAATATACCCATCTTTAATCAACGTTCCTCTTCTGTGATTCTCTTCAGTAGTTCTCTCAACAGCAACTTAACTGAATCCGAATTCTCATCGCTTTGAAGATGAGGACCAATTTAGATGTCAAAACTGTGCTTATCCGAACAAAAAAAGTCTGGTGTTTCAAAAGACGAAAGAGATTCGAGATATCGATGTTCGTTTTTGAGGAAATGTACATTTGCGTGTGTATTTTCAGTCACGTCATTCGCCCACAACTATTCTGTCTCTACCAAGGAACTAGAAAATTCATTCACGAATCAATTTTGACGGTTGATGTGAAATACGCGATGGATTCAGCAACGGTGAGAAGTATCACTCTGCGCTTAGGTGTCCCTGGCTGGGGTTCCGACTGCTTGATCGAGGGTGGCAGGTATCTTGAATCGAACTAATGCTGTTACCTCGGCTAGTTAATTGGGGCAACAGGGATATATGTGACTAGTGTTATTGGCCACTCTCACACATGCACGACAAAGGGTATGGGTTTTACCGTAAACAATCCACCATTTTGTTTTTTGTTAGAATAAAACTCAACCGATCGATACGAATTGACTTGGATGCAATCATCCGTTTTCAGTAAGGGTTGTAAATGTCGCGACTTATTCCTACTGTAACACACAGCGGGCAGTACTATAATTCGGTCGAAGTGTACACTTGTTGTTGAACTCTACCAAAACCACAAGCACATGGTATTTCGACTACGGAATGCCGATGGAAACACATCCTGAGTTTGCAAATCAGTACGATCACATGTATGCAGATTTTGGTAAAGGGATTGACGACGAACCAGTTTGCCTGTCTGTCAGGTGGCCGTGATATCGGGGAAACAGTCGTTGCAGTATTTAGCAACCGTTGTCATGATTAGTTTGTCGTGGCTTCGTCCGCTTTTCCGTATCGAGGTAACCAAGTACTTTTCACCCAATCGGTCAGCACAAAAAAAGAGTCAGATATTTGGGTGTATATGAGCTTTTCATGTTCTGTTTTCAACCAACCGTAAAAAAGCTACAGTTATGCCACCAAAAAAATCAGCCGCTGGAAGCACATTTCTGCCGCATCGAAACCAATACACTTTCATTGTCCGTTAATTGTAACAAATTAGTCCCAATTTCGTATCTCACACAAGCTGTAGCTAATCCTCAAGAAGCTGGAATTATTTTTTTCCGAGTAATATTAGACTAATTGTTGTGAAAGGTGTGACACTTGTAGGCCTTCTTTTCCAAATCAAACTCACAACTTTTCAATTTCATTTGATTATTTCTCATTTTACTCTAACAAATTTCGGAATCCAGCTGGACAATTTGCGATTCAATTGCAATTCTGTCGTTTTGCTTATTTCCAAAATACTCGATTCAATCCCATAATCTTTGCTGTTTAAATCTCGATAGCATTGCCATTGACAATAGCTGTTACCCGGTCTGATACCTCTCCTTACTGTCGATATATTGATTTGATACCTTATTGTCCAGCTGAACATTTTCCGTTTGTTTGACCTCATTCCGTTTGATAATCCAATCATCAAACACATGTTGGTATCCAATTTTTTTTCGTTCGAATGCAATTTATGGCTCTTTGTAGATCGAAAATAATGCTTCTCGACTCGTTTCGTTCTATTAGTTATAGGTCTTACTAGGCCCTAGTGCTAGCATTACTCGAACGTTCAACGATCAACTAGCCTTTTCTTGTGTGCGGGCGGGCGGGCGGGCGGGCGGGCGGGCGGTCGGACGGACGAATCTAATGATCCTTGACTTCTACTTGGCTCGGTTTGCTCGACTCTCGATACATATGCACGGCTTTTCGGGTCTTTCATGGTGCATTTGATTTATCACAATCTCTTTCCTTTCCCTTCCCGTTCCCGTTCCGTGCGTCTGTGTTTCCATATCCGTTTCTCCATTCCACGTTCCAGTGAATCTGTTTCTCCCCGTCCCGTTTTGCTTTGCGCTATCTCCATTCGTTGTGTGTGCGCTATGCGATTTTTCTGCGGTTGTGATGAAGAAAATAGCTTTTAGTCTTTTTTGTCCGAATGCCAAACGAATCCACGAAGCGCATCCACGCAGCGGTTTTGCCGCATCACCGTTTCGGGGCGCACGAAGAAATCCGACAGAGCCCATTTAACAACGTCCGTTGGCCCATTGTAATAAACTTGAGGTTCTGTGCTTCCTGAAGGTTAGTCGGAAAAAAATCGTTCTTGCGACGTCAGTCGTGCACACACTTGCAAGATTCCTGTATCTCTCTAGCTTACCCTGCATTTTACCATTCCACCTGTCATGAATCACTGTGACGAATTTTATAGGGAAAAGCTGAGTTATCCCTGGATAACTTGGGGCTTTAAGTCTCGTCTTTTGAGATTTCTGCCCTCACTGTTCCGAATCGCCAGCTCGGTCCGTCCGTTATCTCACGATTCCATTTCCATTTTGATCTAAATCGAATAATGACGTCGAGTTGAACCTCCTATTAGTCGGTAATCAGTAGCATCCTTACGTGTTGACCTAAGACACATGGATTTCCTGTCCGACTAGGTTCAGTTGGATCAATTTAGAGAGAATACACGCTATCACCTGACTTTGTCGTTTATATCTACTGATTATTCCTCCGAATTTGATTATAAAACTGAGGATAAATGTCGCATGACAGATGTGTTCTCGTGATCGTTTTATTCAATTCGATCTAACTAACGATGCAGTAGATCTTCCCTCATTGGCCCGATTCTTCGGAAAGCGACCAAGGCAGTACTCCTTCCGTCTGAGTTCTCGCCTGCGCCGGAGTCAAAGACACTATATATATATATATATATATATATATATGAATAAAACTTGCAGTTTGAGTAATGCCGGTGCGATGTTCATAGTTCTCGATCCTTGATTTACCGGTTTGGTAAGGTGCACTGTGGCATCCTTTGGACGTGCATGCATAAAAGTCCATCCGTTCATGTCGTTGTTCGCTTTTTACTCGATTCGTATTAATCCTTTCCAGCAATGACCTACCTCTTGGTTCACTTTGTCGAACCCCATTGACTAATCAATTTGTTTTACTGCATCAACGTTTATCGGACCGTCTGACACGGTCTCATTATTTGCTCTCCCTGCTCGGCTACCCGTTTGTCGCATCACTGTTTACAGTAATTATACGGCATTTCGCTCCGGATACGTCTTTTGCTCTGACGGGATCCGACTTAGTCTGGGCATCATTTTGATATCTCGAAGAGGAGTTACCTAGACCATATATTGTGCCGAGAGCATGGGAATGCGTAATGAACACTTTTAGTCAATCATCTAGGCGATGCCCGGAATGATGAAGCATGTAGTCCAAGTTAAGGCAACTTTACCGCAACCGACAGATCAATCTTTTGAGGCTGGTGACTCCATATTCCACTTTTTCTCTTCATCCGCTGAGCATTTTGTGCTTTGCAGCTTCAGTTTTTTTTTCTCCATTTGTCCATACTTTTCATCCAAAATACATTGCGATCTACGATACTCAAGTACTGACTCATCCTACTCCTCCTGTTCATCATTTTCCTGTAATTCGCTGGCTTTATTGCTCGATGATTCCTTTTGTCATTTTCCAGACTTCATGTGTAAGTTGTTGGGTCAAATCATCATCATCAGAAGCGCACACATACACATACAGGCAACCCGACAGGATGTTCACAGATGAACCTGTCTCCAAAGGATGAATGCCACCACAAACTACTATAGGTTGCTTTGTTTTTCCAAATAAATAGTGGTCAGATGATGGATGATTCGACAAGGTCAGTTCGTCACATACAAGATTTCGAAATCTTCAGTATGATTTTGAAGATATATACCAGGCGTTGTTGTCGTCACTTGCCGTAGTCAGTACATTTTTGCGTTCGTCTATGGGAAATTTCCTTATACTCATTTTTGTTTGCTTGTTGATCATTGTTTCACTTTAGATTAGCTGATGTTGCCAGATAGCAACCAAACCCCGGGACAAATCGGTACACAATTGGTGTTTGTAAAAGCTAAACTCGTCAGAATCATAAAGTACTTCCAAAATTGTCTGTTTCCTTTGTTTTTTTTGTCTTTTGCCCGATTGGATTCAGGCCTTAGGCTATATATTTTTACTCCATTTTATTGGTCCCATCATCAGTCTGTGCTACTAAAATTCGTCAATGATGTTTTATAGATACCAAATGGTTTTCGTGTTTTTCTCGCGAATCATTATGACCGGGTGTGTTTTCTCCTCTCTGCTTGCATGATGTTTTTCAAATAGGTCTACCGAATAATTGCGTTAAACCTCTACGATTGAAACGTTTTCGTTTCATTTTTTCGCGATGAAGTGCTATGGTTTCTTTAAACAGCACGAATTGTTAGCCACGTTTCCATCTTTTGCTTTCCGAATCAACATCCCGAGTCCTGTTTTATCATGTTCTTCAAATGATATTTCGAAATCAGATAGCAACAATACCTCATCCACTTCGATAATATGCTTCTTTGATGTCCGATAAATTCCATTTCGATTGTGATGGTATGACGAATCGGTCGATCGAGGGTGGAGAGTGGTTAGTCGACAGTGGTATGGGCCACATTGCTCACTGCAACCGTGGCGTGAGGGGAAGGGAGAGGGTGATCTTTGCACCAACCATTCGTCGCAACAACTGCTCCGTCCCCGTCAAATCTGTCTGCTGACATTAAGCAAATCGACCATACTGTTCACATTTATCATTACCATTGTTATTAATGCGTTCTTAACACCGTGGGCATCGATGGTGTCAGTTGTTGTGACAATGTTTCGTTTTTTTCCTATCGATCACACCCAGAATCGCTGACCACCTCGGGGCACGCATCCATGAACGTCATCCGATACTTATACATGCCAGTTTACACAAAATGAAACGTACGACAACATACCGATAGTCTATCATCTCCGTGTCTGCCCCATATTGTCTCTTCAGTCGTGTTTAGTTCATAATCGATTTTTGTTTTCAATCCTGCCGACAAACCGCGATGGTGGCACATCGTTTCTAATTCGATCTTGTTTATATGTACACTTTTTTTCTCGCTATTTGAAGGTACCAGCGTCATGATGTATTTCGTCAGTAAAATTGATCAGTCTAAATCAATCATGTGAGCCACTTTTCAGTTTGCCTCCTGTCGATCCGCATTCCCGGGTCGTTCCGGATCGGCATTTAACAATGAATCTGGCGCGATGTGTTCTTTGTCTTCGTTGCACATCCATGTATTGTTTCGGTTTTTCGAAGTCACAATCCCACCGTCTCTGTCTTTGTTACTCTCCCATTGTGCACTGCATGCACATCGTTTTGTACTGTAACGTGAGACGGTTTGTTTTGACATCTGATAATCGTTTGATGTTCCATCACAATAGCTCGTCAATGATCGACATTTCGAATGACAGAGCGCATTTTAAAGAGCACTCCAAATAGTCGCCGTGTTTGCGTGTATGTACATGCTTGTGTTTGAACGCAGCCTCACGATGTCAGTAATTGCATTCGAGAAATGTTCTGGTCATTTTATCGAACTAGACCCATCTATCAACGGTAACCGCGCGTGTATGCGTATCCACATACAGCACTCGCATCGACATAATCCTTAACAATTCGTGCGGTCACGTTATCTGTGCACTAAGGCATAGCGGGATTCTTTTTTTCCGTTCATTCTCATCAACCCCTCCCTCCCCTCTCGCAATGCCATCGTGGCGTAGATTGAATTGGCGGAAGTCTCCATTTAGATTTACGATCCGATCTTTTTGTGAGTCTGTCTCAATTTGTGATTTTTTTCGGACATTCTCGCCCAGTGTCTCTGTTCAGATGTGTTGCAGAAATGTTTTCGTTTACATAACCAAGGTGGCTGTGACGTATTCTCGTGAAATTCCATTTCGTTTCATCCCTATCAGCCAACATCTATTTACGACGAGGATATAGCCATGATAATATTAGTAACAATAGTAGTAATGATAGAATAAGGACAAACTAGCCTAGTTTTAATCCGAGATGAAGAACAAGGATTGTTTCTCGTCAACTCTGTTCACTGTTTGCCCGTCGAATCGAAGAAAATGGAGTGATTTGTAATTTCAGTGTATTTGAGGGTGGTCATGATAGCAGTTTTCAGAGGACACAAGGAATATCATATCTGCATGTTGTTTTAAGAAAGACAAATCCACTCGATTTCTATGGTAACATTATGGAGAACAATAAGTAGTCTGTTGATCCTATCGAAATGATGAAAATCATGAGATGGTCTTTTTATTTGATGGCAGATTTCAGCAAAATTGAAATTGATTTTGAACCAGCTGTGAGCCCATCCTCTCTCTCCATATATATATATATATATATATATATATATTATATGTGCACATATTATATATATATATACATATATGTGCACGTATTATATATGTATCCCCTGATACACTCAAAAATCTCCACTGTTAATATCCTTAAGACTCCAGCATTTGCTGGATGAAAAGATGCATTAGCAAATACCATGAAATTATTCACAGATTTCCTTCATTATGTCTTTTTGCGGTCCGCAATTAGGGCAGTTGGACATGGGCGACTGAAGTTACCTAGGTGGCCAAACAGATAAGGTCGCGCGGGTTCGAATCCTCCCACCGCCGGTCTACTTCCCCATTTGGCAGCCCTCTGTTGGCCGCGGGCCCCTACCTGAAAATTGGTGTACATGGTTGTTTCATTAATAAAGGAAGTAAAATCTAAGACATAAAAGATAAGATAAAAAATAGACATACTAAACATGAAAAAACATAAAAGTTTCATAAACGTTTTTGGATTTAGGATCTTAGGATTTATCCTTATTTTAATACATAAATGATAATCAGAACTCACGTCCAACAGAAATACTTGTTTTTTCGAGTATTCTATGCACGATTGTGGCTGTATTTTTAAGCTAAAGATAATTATTTGTTTATTGAGGTGTTTTGCGTTAAATGGGACCGTATAATCCGGGTTGATCGTGAACAGAAAAACTTGCTTTTAGGAAGAATCTTGATTTACATCAAACCACACTTTGTTTCAAGGTCACTTGGACGCGCCGCGTTAGTTGTTCACATCATTGCTGTGGCAGTGAAGCAGTGAACGAGAAGTAGCACCGTCTTTTGCGATCACAATGTAGAGTGTAAGGAACTGATTTCAAAACACTGATCAATTTAAAACTTTGTGTTTAAACTTCTCAAGGTTTTTAGACGAAACAAGGCTGGATAAAGTCAAGAACACGTTTTTCATAATGGAAGTGATCACAAAGCTACTTATATTCACTACAGCAATTTCCTCTAACCCTGTGGCAGATTACTATCGATATTTCATGCAATATCGTCCAGATGGATTTAAATAGTGCTTAAACATTCCAGGTTTCACTGCATATTTGGTATTAATTAAACGCATAACAACACAACGAATGTAATTAGGGTGTGCCATAACAGAAATTGCTGAGCGCCTGAATTTGAGGACCCCTTAATTTCGTTGATACATGGTTGGCGTGCGGTGACCTGCAGACCACTTGCAAAATGAACACTTCTAAAAAGTATTCCTTCGACCAAATTGTCCCGTTTTCTTATTCTTGTTTGAGTTTTTCATCCACACGAATAGACTTTGCAAATCCTTAACAACGGATTAAAAGTGTATGCACTCCTCAAAGAGGGAATTTTGTCGCTTGAGCTAACTGGGATATTTCATTCATTCCTCGAAAATGGTCAATATGAAACTGGCAATAGCTCCGAAAGAGGCTCCGTGTTTCACTCTATCAGAATTTAGTAAACATGTTTTCACTCAGTTCGATGATTTTTGAGTTGGAATGCACGTGGGTGGGGGTCATGCTTCGTGTAAAATCGTTTCCCGGCCTGAATCCTGGTTCTGCCCAAAACGTTTCATGCCGTGACGTAATAATTAAAGGAGGTACCTAGTCAATGGATATTGGCTTCAAAATTCTAAAATTCCTCGGAATATGAAGTAGAATCAGTTTTACTCTGGACGTGCTAGGTGCTACATCGAGATGATCAAAATATTGTTTGACGATTTTCACAGTTTATTGATGCTGGATTCTTGACAATGGATGCGGCAAATTGTTGTGAATTAATCTCATTTCCACCCAACGAGCTTGTCATACCTATGGTGACCAAAATGAAATGTCAACTAAGTTCCTAGCCTACCTGCTCGCCAGATAAGTCCGAAGCATGCGGCGTATGATCTAGAAAATTCTCCAGTTCTTGCCGATTAAAAGGAGCACAAAGTTAATTATTTGCATCCCTATGCAGCTGCCTATTTGGATGGAAATTGCTCGAATGACGCTTGTTGCACGAGTTTGCACAATACTTGTATACATAACTCGTATAACTCGGGTAAGAAAGCTAAGTCTGGGACCAACAAAACTAGATGGCATAACAACCGACAAGTGAACACTGGCTTCGTCGGCTCATGAAGCCGGGAATGCATCAGTTAATTTACAATCGATTATGAATCTGCCTTGATAAAAGACTGTCCACGGCAGTCGAAACGCCAGCTTACTGTAAAAATTGCCGTTCACCTTGGGTTTTCATATTCCAAATATTTCAAATGACAGATGACGTAACGCATTATCTCTTCGGTACAATCCGAATTTTTTTTTCAGTTCTAATGTTTTATCTGCAATCACTTCACACTTATGTTTGCCATATTGCCTGTTCTTTAGTGAACAGTTATCGGTTAACCTCAATTGCTTGCTATAGCGGATACTCTAAATGACCGATACGCAAGACCAGCCTGTCAGCTAACTGGTACTGCCTTTTACCACGACCGGAGATGGTCAAGTGGATTGAACATCTGTCACCGAAAGAGTCAGAAGTTCAAATCGCAGATCTGTCGACCACAACTCGCCGTTGTCTGGCTAATTATCAAACTTGACCTTATGTGGTTCTAGGCTAGTCCAAGTTTCAGGGTCTCTCCCTCCGTGTAACGGACCCTGGTGGCTATGGAGCATGTCCCATCCGTTGTAGTCATACTTCATGCATGTCGTAAAAAATATATTTAAAAAGTTAATGGTTGACACGACTTGGTTTTAGTCAGTTGAAATTATAAAAGCTACCAATGCAACGAATCATCTCTGCTGCGATAGTTAAGTTACGGAAGGGATGAGAAGTCAGTAGCAGCTGTACACTGTTGCTCAAAACATGCACTATCACGTAATTCCGACTAGTGAATGACCGATCACCGTACGGTCGATTAACACAGATTTGATGGTATCACAAAACTTGCACAAGCTGTTCGTGTGTGCATATGTGTTTGGGTGAGAGGAGACTTTTCATCACAGAAAACGAAGTCGTCAGCGTCTCAGTGACCGGTGGAAAAAGAAGTTGGATACGAGTTTAATTGACACTGGTGTGTCTTCCTCGCCAAATATCAGTCATACTTTAAAGCTATATATATATATATATAGCTATAAATTTGTCATAAAGATTTACCATTCTGACTGAAGAACTTACATTGCACAGTTCATGAAAAATACGGTAATTTTGACCCTGAAATTGTTTTAAAAATGTGTTTTCGTCTATCCGATATCAGTGGCTTCGCAAACGTGATCGGAATCCATACTGGTTATTAGAACGATGGGAAAAGCCCATCTTTATCATCTCAACCACTTTTCGTTATTCCAGTGGAAAAAGACAAAGTTTAGATGCACCCTTTCTGAATTTGCCTAACATTCTCACTGGTTGATTTTTTTCACTGCTCTCCTCATCATGTCAGTTTGACGGAGTTTGAAGGTAAACCAACTAAGCACAACTTACCACTGACCGAAATGGCAAACGGTGATAACCGAGCGATCTTAGACTCTGTGGTCTAATTGCCGAGAGCCCTATCTTAGCAGTTTGTTATGAATAGTGGCTTTCCTTTCGGCGACCATCTAACTTTCTTCTATGCTAAAATCTATCATTCTAATTGACATCGAATGATTCGTTTTTGAAAATGATCTAAGATGCACTGTCTCCGTTGTCATATTTTGTCTTTATCATGTTAGTCGTCAGTATCATCCTTTCTCTTACTGGATCGCTGATAATGTTATTTCGATACACTTTCCTTTTGCAGATATTTTTTCAAGAAGTTCTCCAACGAATTCGGTTCCGGGGTCGTTCACCAGGAAATCACCAACGACAGTTGTGTGCTTCCGTTGTGGGAAGGGAAAGTTGTGGCCAAAGTCGAACGTATTGAATAGTATTTTCATACACTCACTGAGCTTGACATTTAGTGAGCTCCGTGTGCTAGTGTCTTACGCGTACCCCGATCGTGGTGGCTGTGTGCTCTGTTCGCGCGGACAACGTCACCCGAACGGGTACTGCGTTCAACTCGAATTATCCCTGATTTTTCAACCGGTTTCCCTTTCGTTCAACACGACTTCTACTCCTTTCTCTGATTTCGAATCCAGAGACTCGTGCTCTTCTTGTCAATGATGCTGCTGTCTCTGCTGCTTCTTGCACTTTTACTACTGCCACTACCATTATTGGTCTCTGAGCGCCCCAATCTCACTCTCGTCTAACTCATTTTCGTTCTGGTTGTGTTTATTGTTGTCCCCCGAATGAATCGACAATGTGACCTAATTTTCTGTCTGACACTCCGCATCTGACCATCGACTCAATATTTTCACACAATAACATACGGCCGATTGACTCGGTTTTTGGTGCTGCCCACCGTCGGGTCCTGTGAACATAATCAAGCTATTCATTTTTCAACTCGCTCTGCGGTTTTTTTCTTCATTTGATTATTGGCCTTTTTGATGGCCATTTCAATTTCACTCGCTTTACTCCACCCAGTGCTGTCGTTTTGTCCCTCCATGAGCTATACCCAATCCCATATTTCTCTGCTTTCTAGTTCTGTAATAGGAATCATTGTTTTTTTCTCTAGATCATTTTCAGTCGGTTCGACTGCAGCTGTTTTAGCAATGATCACGCCGCGGCTTCTTGATTGGTTCGTGCCTTAACACCAGTACCGAACACTCACACACACATACACACATGCACGAGAGTGACTGCTTTACCGCCGCCTCCGCACCTACACCCGCAACTATATATATATATATATCCATATAAATATATACACTTGGGAACATCACCCTCCAGATCGTCCCCTATCCCGGAAAATTGTTTGTGCAATTGAATTGACGGGCTAAACAGGGTTATAGTCATTTTCGATTCCGTAAGCTAATCTATCCGTGCATCCGTGTGGCATGCAGATAGATCAAAGACCGAATACCGCTCATTTCCTAATCACATCACATCTTGTTCTTACTGTGGTCTATCCATGACCTGCGTGCGCACGTGCACATATGCACAAACGTGGACCGGTTCATCTCCCCCCTTCCTTCCTTTTTTTCCTGCCACGTGATCTTCGTCTTTTCATCCATCTCATTCCTTTCTCAATCTCTGTTTTGTTTTGTTTTTTTTTGTTATTCCTCGTTCTTTGATCTTTCCGTCTTTTTTTCTATTTGTCACATCAACTTTTTGTATCTGGATCAGGATTCCGTTCGTTTAACAAAAAGAAATCCTAAAGTGGAACAAACAGTCGTCATTTACCGTTCTTGGTTTTTTTTGCGCCATGGTCGACGGCACTTTCGTATTCGATCACATCGAAAAGCGCGGACACTTGCTACGTGTGAACCCGTCCGCGAATTAATGCATTCGGATCATGTGATTGTATGACATACACACACATACACACAAACACATCTCCGACTCGCCCACCAGTCCTTATATTTCGTTCCACTGATTTGTCTCTCATCATGAACACTCTGACATGAGTGGAGCTGATCACCGTTTCATTCGATCCCAGTGTTTTACTTCGCTCTCTCTCTCTCCCACGGTTTCGTATCTTTTCCTGTTCTTCTCCCGTTTCTCCCATTTCTTCTCCATTGTGGCATTTTGTGAAGGTTCAATTTGGAGACGAATAATTGCCCGCGTGTGCGACTAATGAATTTGTTACGCCTGGAAAAAATGCAGCGGGGAAAGGAGCAGATGACAAAATCTACCCTAAAATTTGATTTATTTTCGAAAATTTAGATCACGTTTACACTCGTCTACGTGTAGTGTTTTATTCTCCTATATTCGGATCCCAGTACAGTAGTAGTGTGCAAGCACGGATGGAATTTCGTGTCTTTGGATTGAAGTCTTTCCCAATATCAGAAGTCATATTGCCGAGTGATCTGCTCCTCATTCTTCGTTTTCCCTCAGGAATGAATGGCATGTTCTAATCATTTGATTGGCTATTATAAGATATAAAACATTAGGTGTCTCTTCCTTACTATACTACAAATTAGCCGAACTGTAGGGAATTACTCGTACATCTCTTTTCTCTCTTCCCTTCTCCACAGGGATACGTCACGCTTTTCTCTGGAACGTTTTATCCAAACAACCTCCCAATGTCCCTTTAAAGACAACTTCTTCTTAATCGTGTTCGTATGTGTATGCACGTTTGGCCGAAATGTGGATCAGTAGGGTGACCGCTCGCATTAGTGAACTCCCGATACATTTTAATCTGTGAAATCATATTTTGACAGGCACTTAGGTCCTACTCCCACCGCTTCGATCATCCATGATAGTTTGTGCGAATGCGCTTGTTGACCTTAAATATCATCTGACTTCGGCAATGAATGCCTTTTAGTGAGAATCGGATTTCAATTAAAATGCGTATGCGATCAATGGAATCAACAGAACTGACTAGGCCATAAAATCTTACGTATCAGGCTTGCACATGAACTGAAAAACTGCTGGTTTCTTGTCGCAAACTTGGACGAAGAAATTCGTGGCAGTTCTGAAAAATCTAACCGGGGCTGGTTCACTGTGGTTCAGCATATTTGTCCCATCCTGTGTTTGTTTTGTTGTGCATGCCCTTGATTGAATGATCAAAACTATTCGCACTCATTGATTGGTAGATGACCTCGCATCCCGCGACTTTGTCGAGGATGTCCTCGTAAATTGAGTGTTCATTTGTTTTTTTGGAGCCGTGGTTCATTATGTTCAGTTTGTCCGGTGAGACAGTTGCCATTCTGTTCCGACTTTATGGTCGGCACGTTAGTTTGTTGACATCAATAGGTATCTTAATTCCGCTGGCTTCGTCGATACTCATGTAGTGGTGGTCAGGTATAGCACGTAGCAAGTGCAACTTATGACATTCGCAGGCGTTCAGTGATATTGTCACCTTTGAATGTAGGTCTCAAATAATCATTCAATTTTTGTACTGTGTGAAGGAATAGACGATCTTTCCATGAAATGCTTGCAGTTGAGTTCCGCTAGGCATGCATGAGACTATAGCTTTGCGCTTGTCGTTTCATACCTCTTAGTTAACGAATCCTCTTTACAGGTAAGATCTGTTTTTTTATTTCAGTGATCCGAAGCCTGCTTAGTATGTACATCGCCCAACGTATTCTTCCGATCGGAAGGTTTGTTCGGTACGTCAAGTTATCAAGAGACGTCACTAACATTTGAGCGGTTGATGGCCACATTCAACCCAACGATTGGCAAAAACAGCCTTGTATGCGCGAGTTGGTTAGCTCAAGGATGAGGCGCTGCTAAAAACTATCATGTCTCTTAGGTACTACCGGAGTACTCAGTTAAAAAGTGAATGGGTCGCAATTATGTTTTACGATGTGCTTCACTCATGATTATAGTGGGACGGGCATGCACCGCAGCACTAGGGATCACTGCAGAAAGAGGGGGGACTGGAAACTGTGATACTCAAACTTGGAGTAGCATAAAACCACATAAGATCTCATTAAGTCGGGATTGGTAACGAGCCGGCTGACAACGAGCTGTCGTCTGCCGCGAAAGTGACCGGTAGACCTGGGATTTGAACATCTGACATTTTGCTGCCAGGCGCTTAATCCGCTTAACTACCATCGGCCTTCGACGCAGTATGGTGGGAACTTGCCGGCTGAGAAAATAACCTAGGATTGTTTACAGTGACTGGCCTCTTTCGCCTAAGTCTATTAAATGATTTGAGGACTGCTATGGTGGGCCAACAGCAATGTCATTTTATTCGAATTTGGTACTTGGCTACTAGAAAACTGTGAGTAGCAAAAGACCCGGATATAATACTGTTTCTGGCGTTGATCCATGGGGCACATTTCAGCGCGATGTATTGTCCGTTGTAAAACATCCGCCCTACTAGATGCACTGCGCAAAATCCTTTTAAGGTCATTCGCTTCTATCTACCTTCCGTGTATCTGTGTTTCCGTTTCATCCGTGATGTAGAAATTTGTACTTGCCACAAAGCACACCTATTTAATGTACCATTTCCCACGTTATCTTGGAATCGTGAAACAATTCATCATGTGATATCAACGCTCAAGTGGCCATTAAGAAACTGCGGAAGCAGCATACAGCCGTCTTGATCCTGCTAGGAATTACCATCAGTGGATATCCGCCACGCCCAAACTGGGACGTGAACCCGGGGCGAACGATTGTAAATCGGAACACCTTAGCCATTACACTATCGAGCAGGCAGTGGACAATTTGTTGAACTTCATCACGTGATATGCACCTATTCGTCACTGACTTGCACGGTCATGGGCCGTTGGCGCACAGCAATCACCCGATACTGATAGATGATGACTTGTTTTCAGGTTGCCCAAGTACGAAGAAGGCTTTGGACACGACCTGCAGAGCTTGGCTTAATGGCTAGTTAAGCTTTTGATATCACATGGCGAATAATTTCATGAAAACATTTAACTTCCTACAGCAAACACATCTTGGAATTGTCAAAAACATACGGATTCGATGGTGGAGCATACCTCAATTTCATAAGACCTGGGCAGCGTACATGTGGTGACAGACTATAGGCCGATGCATAGATTAGCCGTGCACCTTGCAGTATCTAAGTGGCATCGTGCCCGTGTAAGCTGGGTCACGTTTTAGATTTACGTTCCGAAGTTACGAACAACTTTGGCATAACTCCAAGGCAATATGGAAAACCGTATAGTGTCAAAAAGAAAAATTAATTTGACTTCAGCAGGACTCTGAATACCGCCTATGGGCTCTAAAACGCTTTCAAGACCATTTCATATGGCTGGTGGGAATGATGAAGTTGAATGGGATGCAAAATTGTTTTCCCCTTAAATGTAGTGATAAGACATTTTGATATACTGTCCGTGTTTCAAACCCGCTATGGATTCTGACGTTGAACGTTGGGATACGTCAGGCATGGTTGTAATAAGAGCGGTAAAATACACGAATGTGTTGTCGATTGGGATGCATTGAGAAATTTCGTTTGTTAACGTTCTTAAGTTTCTAGTACTTTCAAGGTCCAAAAAAAGGAGAAGCGAATGTCATCAATTTTCACGGGTTTTTTTCTTATTAACTATCATTAGAGACTGTACTAAGGCCAGATTAAACATGAATGACCTTGGTTGTCAGGATAAAGTTGTTGGAACGTAAAAGATGAAATCTTAATGGAGGATAAAAATTCACTAAAAAATTTTTAGGCGGTCTTTGGACTTCATGTAATTTGCACCCATAAATCATAGAAAGTGTGCTTGTTTTACAGAAGCACCTATTCTAATGAATATCCTACGCACGATTAGGCTTGTATTTATGGACTGAAGTCAGTCATTAATTAATTGCACCGACTGCGTTCCAATAGTCACGATCGATCATGAACAGGAAATTCTTCGTTTACGAAGGATGCTGATGTGCATCAGAGTTGACTTTGCGTTGAAGTTATCTAGACGTTCTGCTTTAGCTGCTTACTTTGTTATCGTGACACCGGAGAAGTGAGCAGGAAAATATTTCCAAAGTGAAAAACCCAATCTTGCGGGTCTTGATGAATTACCTTTTCCAAGGTCGGGCATATGAAAGAAATTAACCTCAGACCTCCCAGAGGTGAGCTAAGTTATCGTTTCAATGAATTTTTGACTTTTTTCTCAGTATTATGTTTTGCATATGGGTGGATGAACGAAAATTCCCCGGAAGCACACGACCGGTTTCGCGGTTATTATCGCTCTTCTGTCCAACCATCCCTATACTGGTGCGCTAGTTTCTTAATTTCTCAGAAAAATACCGGGTACGCATACCTGCAGAGTGGCAATAATCGCGAAACCGTGTGTTTCCGAGGAAATTTTGTCCATCCATCCGTATGCGAAACATACTACTAAGAAAGAATATCAATTCTTTCGGGCCTTGCGTCCGCTTTCTGAAGTTTGGCCTTATCTGACCAACGAATCACGCTCCTAAAGACTCAATTGAGATTATAGTGGGCCTTCAAATTTTCCTACTATACTTTTAACAGAAAACTGCATTGGATGGGGTGTGCGCCGTAGCAACTAGATTCGGTCGGGACTGTTAAGTCGGGTGTCGCAACTAGTCCGGGGACAATGAACGGATGCATGCTTGCCTAATTTGAAACTCTGACCACTTTCGGCCGACAGAAGCTTAATCCACCTAGCCATTGCTTGAGTCTACCACTTTTGCGAGGTAAAACTGAGCGGATAGGTCTTTGATCTCTCGGTTTGAACGCAAAGAATACTGCCTGAATTGAATCTCCCCTCGTTTCCTCCTTCCCCACTGCAATATGCATTTTGACCGAGATTTACCAATGATACCTTGTATAGTAAATGAACACACGATTAAAACAATACATAACTTCATCCCATACTTGAATTAATGGTACATGGTTCGTTTCAACGGTGAAGGTGACTGGTCCTTCGTCAGGGACTGTTCGAAAGCACATCGTATCTTTAAGCCCAATTAGCAGTGAGAAAAGACGACTTAAGTTATTCACTACGATCTTGTATATCTGCTGCCGAGTTCATATAAGAATCACATGGTCAGTCTTTGGAAGATTTTGTCAGTTCGGCAACATTAATCGTCAGAGAAAGAGGACATAGGATCGGAAATTTGTTGTTGTTGTCAGTACTGTTACAAACATGATTAAATGAATAAAATTCCCTCGGAAGAACACAACGTTTCTGACGATAGTTTCGACACGTCAGGTATGCGTGCGAGGTTCCAATCATTTCCACACTTGTACTCTCTTTTGTTAAAGCGACGCTCAAATCGCATACTTTGGAACTTCCTGCCCTCTTTTTGAAGGTTAGCCTCGTTCAATCAACGAATAACCTTGTGATTCTTACATGGATCTATCATCCTTGCACGGTCCTGATGAGTCAAACAAGACTGTAATGTCAAATTAACAAAAGAGTGAATGATTTTGGGGATAGCTAAACCGTTGAGAACCGTGTAGGCACTTTTTTACTGTGATATTTCAATCAGAATCGGTATATACTTCAGAAGCAGCATAAATAAACATCAAACCAGGCGTCATCAGAATTCTAAGAGAGGCAAGGCCTAGTTAAGAGTGTTCTGTGCATCGCACGCTAATGGCCAAAATGCCATTCTCTGGAATGACCAGAGTATCGTGCACTCGAGTATCGTATAGAGGTGCGCTATCGTCTTAGGAAATCGCTTTGGTGATTGTGTCGAAAGGTGATAGAATAAATCTGGTCGGGAGTTCCGGTCGAATTTAAACATTGCCGATAATACCAAGAAGCATGAACTCGCGCATGATGATATTTGAATTGATTAATTTAATCACCTCGCTGGATTGGAAAATTTGTGCTGATCCTAGGCTAAGATTGTTGGTTCCCATGGGATTCTGATCGCCGAGGCTGGCATTTAGGTTGCCAACGTTTCATCATCAGTCGAGGTGCTATCATCAGTGCAAATACACTTGCACTTCCTCAACTATCGATCGGTGCCAAACACATTCTCCATCTTGCTTTTTTCCCAACGACTAGAGCTTGCCTATAAGCTGAATGTTTCTTGAAACAATTGCTCTTTTTGTGTTTCCATGCCTCGCAAAACTTAACTAACTTACTTCGCGAACCGAGAGACCAGCATAATCCCCGAGTGGGCTAGTGATATTCCTAATCCATTCCCGAAATTGTCGTGGTAATGCGTGATTACTTTAGTCTGCCACTCGATCTTCATAAAGTTAAATTCTTGGACCAAACGACGTAAGAAGTCTGTCGAAAAATCGATGCGCCATGTATTGGTTTTAATTGTGAACAATATAATCGTAATAATATAGTGTTTTTGGTAGATTTAATGTGCAACGTTTCGACTACCGCGGGTATTCTTTCGTAAGGCAGGTATTACAGTCAAATGGCTAAGGGAAACAAACATTCCAGAGGTCACCACGCTAGTTGATCCCACCACCAAGGAGACGCATGACGGGAAGGACACCTAATCTCCCACCAGACCCACAGTTCAAAGCACACACATTCACACACAAAGACAATTGAGCGTCCGTTGGAATGTGAACGTTCCCTCAGTTATTTGATTGTAACTCTTGCCTTAAGAAGGACTACTGACGGTAGTCGAAACGTTGGCGCGTTACATCTACCAACAACGCTGTTAATAACATTGTATCATTCACAGTTAGATTCTTGAAAGTGGTTTGCTGAAACGTACAGATGGCAATGCGGCATTCAGTTGGCGATTACTCCTTTTCAGCCGAAATAGCCCGTGATTTCGTGTTAAATCCAAGGAACTGTGAAGATACGATCTTGCTTAAAGTGGTATTCTCTTATTTATGTAACGGAATCACAGAACAAATGATGAATGGAATAATGTTTTCGTTCTCTGGCATAGTGCTGTCTGACTTTTTCTAGTTCTATTGTGTGAACGATCACCGAGTGTTGGGCGGAATCGACTGGACTTGTCTGTACTTCGATTAACATGATTCTTCACAATTCGTCCATTGACGTGTCAAAGTGTGGTTGAATTGTAAATTTAATCACACGTCACAGATGTTCATTATTTTGGCTAATGGTCGTTAACCTTCGGAAACCTTGTGCTCTCCCCTTACAGGCACTTGAAACGTAAAACTAACACAGGATATTCCTCGACGCACTGCAG
>LUCM01009946.1:47358-81389 GCA_008360955.1 Fasciolopsis buskii
GTCAAAATTACAGAGGTTAGATTGGCGTGAATTGGATTCTGGCAATTCCACCCACGTAGTGTTTGATGTCTTCGCGCCAACGGACAATCGCGACGGCTACCAAATGTCCAGCTGATAAAAATTACCTAACCGTGCGTGTAACTTTCAGACCATCTCTCCAAAATCACATAGCAGTGTGTACTATTAGTACGGGCTTCGGAACAGACCATTTTTGATGCTGTGTAGATTCACCGGGTCGAAAAAAGGGACATCCGATTTTCTAGCGTCTCACAAAGGGTGACCTGTTCAGCTTTTTCGATCGCATAATTTTGTTTCTATTTCAAGAATGAATTCAGAAAAAATTGGAATTGAAACGTGAAACAGTAAATTAGAAGTCTGAAACTAGACGTTTAATTTGAGAACAGACAGCTGCAGTAACTCTCGCCTTCCTTTAGCATATCTTAATGGCCTGCCTCACATATCCTAATGGTCGTTAAAAATCATGAAATCACGACCCATCTTTCTTCGCTTCCTACGAGGAAGTTTTCTTATCCAGGAGTTGGCGCAAAAACGTCAGTGATTTGCGAAGTTCGAAGACGGGTATACGGTCTCCATACAGCATTGTGTTTATGTTCGATAAAATGTTGAATGCTTGTCCAAATGCCTAAGTATCTATGATGGATATGCCCAGATATTGATTCCTGGAGGGATGAAACAGCTGAAACAACCTCCGCGAGTTTTGATGGATAGTCGGGTTTTGATGTGGCATGACTTATTACTTAAAGATTACGATTACTCACATACTGCTGAAACAAAGACACCATTCAGTGGCTCATAAGTGAAATGACCGGTGTGCTTTGGATAGTAATGACATTTCGGTGTTAGAAAACCACATCCAGTGGCTTCAATATGACTGAGATGGATATTTGCGTGCTCCAAGAAAGGGATTCTCCCTGTACATCTCTTGAAATACTCCTAAATAACTGTGCTTCTCAGACGGCCTCCAGTGAGGAAGTACTATCAGCTCCCTTATCGTGATATCGGTGTGTCTCACCAAAATGCCAAGACGAAGGCGAATACCTGCGCTTTCCACCGGGCTAACCGATCTTTCCCAATCGGCCCAGCAGAGATGACCAAACAATTATTCCAGACCAAACGCAGTATACGTACAAAGCATTCCATTGTGTCTTCACCGGGGTCTGTGGCGCAGGGCAGTATTAAGTATCCAGAAAGTCTGGTTCTATCTGCAGAGCTTATGAGTTGAGAAATCAACCGTTGACACCCAGTGCGCTAGGGATTCCACACATGGTCCCATTAAGCCGCAGATTGCGAATTCCTAAGCAATTCGCTTATTTTGTCCTAATAAACCTGGCACTATTGTGCCTACAAATAAGCCACAGATCTGCTTGACTTTATTCCTACCTTGGTAGACTGCTCATGGAATTGATCTATCTCATTCTGTCGCTTTCACAACAATCTCCATGCTCGCCAGTTTTCTTCTTCTCTCTTTGGTGGGAGGAAACAAACTGTATATGCAACAAAACTTTGCAGTTTTTTTCTTTCTTCATTCCGACTCCACCGGCCCACTCTTCCACGGTCGTACTATGTGTTGCTTAACGCCTAGTCGAAAATTAGAGATATGTGATTATAATGATATCCTATTATACCAGAAAAGGGGTCGCTATCTCCACTGGCGAATTTCATTGTCCGCAGTAGCCAAGATCGTTTCCCCCCAATGGTTCCTCCGGTTGTTTGATACTGCCGCCATTCGGTATCTATCCAATTATTTGTGAACTGTAGAATTTGCATGACTAGTACGCGCCATTATGTGAACTGCGCGGAAAGCGTGGACTGACCTAAATTCCAATTGAAACTGATGTCAAATTTCCGTAAAAACATTTCCACAAATCGAAAGTGCCAGTCTGACTTTCGGTCCGTAGACAACGTTGAACAGTGGTAAGACGGTCTCAAGGAAACAAGTGTCCCTAAATTCTAAGAGTGATGGCTCAGTGGGAAGACCAGAACGTGACCCTAACTAAAAAGTTGAAAGGAAAATTTGGTTATCTGGCAGCATTTCTAAGAGACATTATATCATACCTAGTCATAAGGTGTATACTACTGAGTTAAGTAGCATGTTTGACTCAGTCTTTGTTTTATTTAAGTTCATGCTCTCCATTGGTTACAAATTCGAAGAACGATGTCTTGCCAGAGCAGACGACCCTAGCGATAATGTTTCAAGTATGCCCTTAATGCAATCTATTTTGGGTGACTAGCAAAGTACTCAACCCAAATAATCAATTACTAAACCACGACGGAACACTGGCCACGGGACGTAGGTATCCTGGAAAACTTGGCAGACATTATTCATCAAGTAGATTGCATTTCAAATCATGCCTCTGATACCTCAGTTCTCGTGGACACAACCAAGGAGGCTATTAGCATTCGCGCATTCGAATCCATTTTGTTTACATAGGATACACTCGTGAAAACCTTAGAACAACCCCGGGGAGAAGTGGATCGTTCCCAGCATAAGTAATTGGGCTCGAAAAGAGCTTTTAAGCTATTCAGTTGTGTCAGTTTGAAAATCATCCGATTCACACAAGCATTAGTTCACTTCACATTATCTTTGACGTCCCTACCTTTGCACACCAATTCCCAACAGGATTTGTGAAGACTAGTGGGAGCATTAGCAAATACAATGGGTCAACTTCAAACCTACTTCCTCACACATCATGGAGGACACTGGATGCGGAAACCGTTTACCAGATCATGATATTCTGGTCCATTGTGAGTTTGTGACTAATGCTCATGCACCGAGAATCCGCAATGATCTGCCCTGTTGCACAAACACAGTATCTGAATATTACAAATGATAGCCAATAAAACAAATTGTTCGCTTACCCAGAAGACACCTTTTCCGATCAACAAGTTACATAACCAGTTGAGAACGCTATTCCAAAAACTCTTTACTAAACCCAGACGTGGTCTGGTTGTCTCTTATCCAAATACGGTCGTAGCGGAATTGGCCACAAGTGTGATACGACGCACTAACAAATAGTGAAATGCATTGCTTTCTGACGGATAAATGCATCATATTTCTAACTTCCTCAACTATGCTATGTAATAAAGTTTGGCCTAAAATCTTCCAGTATGGCGCCAGAAATATATATATTTATATATGTATCTGTATGTCGAAGAAAAAATTTGAAGACATACGTTTAGCATTAAAATGCTTATTGTGAAGTTTCGATCCAGACTATTACTCGTTATTAAACTTAAACAAATCAGTGTGCGACTTGGACGGCTATTTCCACATGTTCCGATGTGTTGTGGGTCTGTCCGTTTCTCCACGGTGTCATTGGTGACGCTCGGTTTTTCAGGGCGTCGTAGAGTTCATTTATATACATATATATATGCATATTAAGTATTATCTGGATGAGTGAACAAAATTTTCTCGGGATCACGCGACAGGTTTCGTGGTTGTTGTCGCTCGTCAGGTATGCGTACCCGGTACTCTCTTGTCCAAATGTTCTTGTACTCTCCAAACTCGTATATCCCTTCAGAATCTAATTTGTAACGTCAGGAGTGTGCTTGGAAGCTCTTCATCGAAGAGTCCACAGAAGAACCACAACCGTGATTCGTTGATAATTCTGTCAGTTGGGTCAGCCAATATTAGGAAGGGGGACAGAATGCCCCAGAATATACATATGTATACACACATATACTGTTAAAAGTGTGCATGAGTGACTTTCGTCTAGAGGATCCCAGAATGATCTTAACTCTGGTTCATTGATGATTCCTTGTCATCTAAGCTAATCCAATCTTTGGGTCGAGACTGGATTCTACTAGAATACATAATAAGTATAACTTATATTTGCATGAAGGGGAAAAGTTTCCTCGGAGTCACACAGCCGAGTTCACGGTTGTTGCCCCTCGTCGCGCATGCGTACCCGGTAGTCTCCTGTCAAAACATCCTATTATTTGTCCAGTCGGAGTTGGTTTATGTGATCGGGATCAGATTCGGATTGTCGAGAATGCGAGGGAGCAAGCTTCGTTCAGGAGACCGTGGAAGAACCGCAGCTGATATCTCGCTGTCATTTGATCTAATTCAGCCATAGAAATAAGGGTTAAATGATGTCCAGACAGGTTTGCTGCTTACTTGTGACGCATAAATCAGTGCTCATAAATTTACAGCCTGATTTTCCAAAGGTCATCTGAAAAATGAAACATCTGTCAGCTTTCGTTTTCTCTCTAACCTAATGATACAACCTGGAAATTGTCTAGAACCCGGGAAGTTTACAAAAAATGAATACTCCTTTTCAAGAATGGGTGAGATGAATTGGTTAATCTTAACCCGTATTGGCCGGGACCGTGGAAGTGAAGTGTGAAACGAAAGTTCTAACATCCTGAAAGCGACGTTGGTGAACAGCAGCAAATTTATTATGACTGGCTGGGAAAATAAAAGAGTGAAGAATGAAAGATACTCATTACCGGACAGAACATGCTATACGCTAAAAAATCACCTCAGGGCGAAAGCAGCAATCTAATGCACACGGATGAGGAGGAATTTCCGAGTCTAAAATAGATAAACTGTTCACGTAAACTGTTACTCACTGGGTTGAAATGAGCTGTTATAAAATAATGGGGCTTGGTTTTCCAACACTTTCCCAGAAATTGGTCGTACTCTAACAGATACTCACCAGTCACGGATGGTTCCGATTGCAAGACAAACATTAAGACTATGGGATAACGGAGAGGCAAATTGGGAAGCATAATTTTTGAATAAAATTGGAAATTAAATTGAGTCTGAAAGACTAACTGACATTAAATTTCGAAAATTTCCTGGCAGTCGACTAATCGGTAACTGAAATGAGGTCACAGTCAACTAGAAGCAGTAGGAACGTGGAGGTTGATCACAATTTGTAAAAAATGACTTTTCAATTCTTGGAAGTCAAGTCCGAACTTTCGTTTCCAGCCACACAAAATACAAATGACAAACGACATTCTTCGATGGGGTAGACACGTGACTGAACCGGATATGGCAGCGAACAAAGAAATCAATACGGTCCAAAGGGCATAAACAGACGTCAACAATTGGGCAGTCGAAATCAAAAGGATAACACAAGAGTGCCCATTAGATCACGACTCTCCGAAACGTGCAACCGTTTTTTGTTACTAAGGCGAATGGCCGTATATAACGCAACCACACTCGGTCCGTCAATGGACTACCCTAGATTTCAAGAACAGAAACATCCCATAAATTAGAGACTATCCAAGAATGTTTGAAAAACCGTTTTCAGATCGATAATCTGAAGGTGAAACTGCCGCTAGTTGCAAATCATTTCTAATTAAATCGTCTCATCGATCAGAAACATAGAAAAAGAGTAGAGTATAATCATTTGAAAACGTTAAATCGAAGCATTTTCCTGAAATTCATGATTGAAAATTAATCAAAAAGTGCAATTAATTTTCATATTAAACTAAACACGTGTAGGACTGACAATGAGCAACTATTTTATCCGGATACATTCTGTGTAAACTGAAAATTTGGGCTTCATAGTGTCAATTAATTGCTAGGCTATCGAAAATTTCCCAACTACCATGATATCAGTTCACAGACAACGGTTTTGCTAGCACTTGCCTATGACATGCCGTCATATTCCATACAATAATGCATTCATGACGAATATGCCCATGAATCGGTCTTTTCATTCACATGTCCATTTTATCTCGAACAGTGAATGGCAACCTACTGCCTACCATTCCCACCAGTTCACTAACCCGTAAGCCTTTGGCATGCAGTCCACTCTTTCTTGATCGTACGTTACACTGAACAATCGAGATTAGCCACATTTCTGGCTAAATATGGGCACAGTTTCCTCAATTTGTCGTGCGTATTTCTCTCTGCGAATCGGACGATCACGGAATCATTAAACGGGGACAATCGAAATGTTTGCGCATCGACCCAATACCGGTGAATTTCATTCATACATAAATTTGGCTGCATACATGATCAAAAACGATGGCAATAAAACAGGAGTTCGGATTTTCCGTCAATCGTTAAATCACATTCAACAAATGAGGAGTACCACCGAACGTAGTTCTCTCACGGTCCGGATGTATATGGACAAATTACATAAGCTCAGATCGTCGGTAAATCTCGGGGAATCTTACCGAATAAATCTCATGAAATCTTTTACTCGAATGCAGTGCAGAGTGACGGTTTGTGAAGACACTATTGGGTCTTAAATACCACGGTTAAGCACCCTATCCGCTATATCAGTGCAAGTTTGAGAATGAAAACAACATGAGCAGACATGTCCAGATAATTTTGATGGTAGGATCGCTCATCGCTAACACCATCAGTGAATAGATGCAGGCCAGTTGAAGACAGATTAATGATTGGATCAACATTCGATAGAGTACGACCCGTACGTGAACCCGATAAAATCAATTAGAATTTAGTCTAACAGTTATGCTCGGTTATGATATTACATGTTGACACAAGATTTTACGTTAACCTAAGCGTGATAATACTTAGCTCTCGATGAGTGTCGAATTCTTCAAACTGGAAGGCTTTTCGTGCTCATATCGATCAGTTCAAAATTTATCAGATTTGCTGATGCGAAATTTCAATCTTTATAAGAATTCGAAGGAAATTTCCAAAAGATTTGCTCGTAGGTCGATATAAGTAAAAGGGAGGTAGTATTATTCAATTGTTAATCAGGGATTACAGCGTTTAGTGTTCAAAAGAGGAAATAAATGTGGATAGATCGATGAAGGCCTGTCTACGGGCCGTCGAGGCAATCAGTGGTTGTTTGAAAACGGATTGAGCTGGACCGTCTCCGACATGGCAAAATGATATGCAAATCTTAACCAATGAACTAGTTTGCTGGATTATCGAATTGGGGTCCGCGATATCTCTAGAGCAATGTTTGGAGAGATTAGGTCACACATCTGAGTGCTGGATTCAGTAGAACTCTTGAATTCAAAATCTTTTCTCTTCCATATTATTCTTCAACCCATTACCCTGCGACTTATCTTTTACTATTTCCCACTCTCTTACTTGGGTAGAATTTGCTGTGAGGTAGTAACTAAAACGAAAACACGTTTGGGTAAGGTTGGTGGTTGTAAAACCGGAAATGAGTTCGAGGAAACGACACGTTAATTTACTCGATCGTTCACTAGTGAATGATTTGACAAACCGATCGATCGGCCGATGATTTGATCAAATAACTGATCAGCGATTTGATTTATTGAGTACACATCTTTGAATAATTTGGTCTCTCGATGCAGGCGCGACAAGAAAAGAAACCATCTGCGCAAAAATCATTCAGATCAATTGTCTGTATGCGTGGCGAGTGGTATGCAGCAAGATGTGTTGAAAAGATGAGCCCTAGATCGAATTGTATTACGGCCTCTTGCTTGCCGAAATCGATCGATCGATCGACATGTCCGCAACATTGAGTGCCGAAGTCTGTTAGTAAAAAAATTCCCTCATTGAAAAAAGAGTATAGCGATGTTATCAGTATTATTTATCAGGGAAATATTTCGTTAATTCACGCGACTTGCAGGCTAATTTCGTGGAGAATAATGCCGATTGCTTCTACCTCAAGATACGTGTAAATCATAAACATGGCCCCACCAAGCTAACACTGTACGAAGGAACAATAAATATCACAACTTTCTACTCGATCTGTGATTGTTGAAATGGATTAGAAAACACGTTTAAACTAACTAACTGAGTTTAAAGTATCCGATTTTCTATTTCTCAATAATGTATACATAAACTCTATTCTATTTTCAGCGCACTTCAGCTTCACCCGTACCTCATTCCCAGATTCTCGGATAAATTAATCTGACTGCTTCATACTCTTTACTTGAAGTTTTTCATCGTCTCCTGTTCACGAGAAGGCATTGTAGTCTTTTCCGTTTAAGAAGTCAGATGTTGCACCCAAACTGTTCTTTCCAGCGAGTATCCTATCATTATAACTGATACATCTTCGTTAGGTGTTGGGGCGATCGCTGAACTGGAAAACTGTAGAATCCCCACAGAATTCAGTGACGAATTCTTGCTGGCGGGTAGATATGTACACATTCACTAGCGTAATCGCACCCCCGGGGACGTGTATGCGTACATCCACAAATCATTGTGCCCCATCGTATCCATCCTTTATTCTTGGGTTTCTTTTGCTATCGATCAATTTGAGGCCAGATTTACCGCTGAAATAGTATGCTTTTGTGAGTCTCGCGTAAGTTGCTTGCCCTTTATTCGGTCCGAAATCCGGGCTGTTGCAGTCATTGACAGTGTCTTGACTGTATGATGAATCACATCCTGTTTCCAGTAAGGCTAATTCATTTGCCAGTCCGTTCCAGTTGGTAACGCCTGTTACCTGGTATACGTTGTTTATTGGTTGCTGTAATTGTGAGCTCAGATCCATTATCACACGGGATGACGGATGTTATTTCATTTGATCGTGTGCTAACTATTCTGTCTTCCGTTCTGATCAACTTCTGATGAACCCCTGAAATGTTCCTGCTGCACTTTCCAATTGGGCTGACAAACACAGCACTAAAGCTCAAGACGTCACACAGTAGCACAGAACCTGCGTCTTGGCAAGAAAATAACATACATCAAAGCTGGAGACACAATGATACGGGCCTGGGCCTCTGGTCCCGTAGTCGCACAACGGAATGGCAGGGACCAGATGCTCCTTTGAGTGGCCGGTCACAAAGAAGCAAGGAGCAGAATTCGAATGGCTAGCGAGAGAAGACCAACGCAAAACATATCCGCGCGTTTATTGGGCGTCTCACGTCTTCGTGGTTTGGGCCCGAAAGACTCGTCAACTAGTTGGCTAGAGACACTGAAGGATATGTCAGTGAACCGTGAACAGTGGTGATCGTGCTGTCATTTTCTATCGAATCACAATGATTGAAAACACGTGCGTTTGTACAGTTAGACTGTGTTTCGTGTGTTGGCTACAGAAACATCTTACCTTCTCCTACCTGTGTAGGTCCACTGCCTGTTCGCCTTAAATATCCACTCTTTTTTATAGACATGTGTAACCCTGGGGAAATGGCAGCGGTCAGTGAGGCTTGCCTTGCTGTTTAACGCTGAGCTATGAGGATGATGATGATGATGATGTTTACTGGTGACGCACTCATACAAGTCAGAAGTCAAGTGGGCATTACTGTTTATATAGTTTTGTGGGGGGGGGGTGCTTGGTTGATAGGGAAAACAACCAACCATAGAGCGCGGTTTTGCGATTCTTTCTGAGACCAAATGAAAAATTCCAACCGCGAAATGTTTAAAATAATGTCAATTTCAAAAAACCTCAGAAGTATAGGTTCTTGTAAGATGAAAATCTGCGACACCAAAGTTCCACTCCCGCGCGTCTTCATCGTTGATTGTGTTCCGTCTTCAGTTTGCCAATCTTTTTTCTTTAGAGCGATTTTCAACTGATTTGTTACCTATGATGTCCAGTTAGACGTCAATTCCAGCTGCTCACGTTTCGGTTGTTCTGCTCCTATTTGGTTACATACAATCAGAAAACGCTGTCCGTAGAGTTTGGAATTTCTCCATAGTCCATCCAAGATGTTTCCCGTATGTCTTCATTTTCATATAATCGGCAATTTGCTGCATTTTTTTCCAGTTGATCAACTATTGTATATCGTGTTTCTGTTTGCAGTTACCACACGATTCCTGTCATTATCTTTCTGCAAGAGATTGCTAATCGGTGGTCCGCGAAGGCCGAAATAGGTCATTGCCAGATTCGGACAGTAACACGAACTGTCGACAGGAGCCACTAGAACCAAACACACGGAGGAAAGGGGACCACCAACCCAGATCCTGAAACCTGTAGTAGGTTAGAACCAAACAAGATCCCAATAGGTGAGGTTTGGTAACCAGCCGAGCGACAGCGAGTCGCCCTCTCTGCTGGTTTTATCGGCCACTGTTCAAGGGTCACATTATGGACACTTGAGAAGTAAAAAAAACGAAGCAATTTTCATTGTTGGAATGCTGATGGCTTAGATTGGGGTCGTAAATTCTCAATACAAACGAGATTCCAAACCTGCCGAATAACTCCCTTTACAGCAGATACATGTAGATAACTGTGGCCCATTTTTGGCAGAACTTGACGCCTTCAACTAACTCCACGAACTATCTTACTTGTGAATGACAAAGGCACGCATTCTTTGGATAAATCGCTTGAGAACTGGTTGGTACTTATGGACTATCACCATTCATCCCTCGTCATCCTCAGCCCAATGGACCGGTGGAAAACTTTGGCCGCATCTTCAAAAGTGTTCTGTGTAGGTTCAATACGAACTGACCAGTCCAGGGTCACTGCAATTATTCATTCGCATGAAACGGCGCCACGTACTTTGGATCAATCAGGGACAATATCTAGCGCCATCTTAGCGAATCTTGTGAACTTTGGTCACTGCATAGACCCCAACCAAGAGTTTAGGGTCATCTACCAACTGCTACCTAATCAATCCAAGCACATCTGACTAAAAACAATCAGGAATTGCTGAAGCATTAGGGATCAAACGTTCGACCCCCAAACTCTGTGCACAAAATGTCTAGTTCATGCCCCACACCGACACACGCATGCATCCATGCAACACAGCAACACCAATTGTCGTGACACGGACCGGATGACATACGTGACCTAATCACCCATCCCATTTACCGACAATATCTTTCATCTTTTCACTTCTTTTATTAATGAAATAACAATGAATATCATTTCTCAGGAAGGGGGCCGCGGCAAGCAGAGGGCTGCCAATTGGGGAAGTTGACCGGCGGTGGAAGGATTTGAAACCGCACCCTTCATGTCCGAACACCACGACCTTATCCAACTGATCACTGCCAGTCATGGTATCATACTCGACTCTACTCGACATCGCACACGCCAATGGAATCGATGCAATTATTCTCTATCCCCTGGGTTCGTCTCATAAATTGTAATGCCAAATTTGGAAATTCGCCAGATTTGTGTTCTTGATACGAACTGGTTCGCTGAAACTTCACTTTTCCAGTGAATTCTTTAACCGAGGTAGCGCAATCGACTGAGTCAAATATGGGTTCTCGTCAGGCAGAGCAGAAACAGACAGCTTAACATTCGATGAAGAACCTACACGCAGGAGTCAAAACACAAATGAGGGACGGACAAAAATTCAATGTGACTCTGGCGCCAGCCTTGGAACAAGACAAATACCAACGGACACCTGTCCGTTTCGATCCCATGGACCGTTTTTCGGTTTGGTTCTAATCGATGTTGCACATGTGTCGTGGGTCTCCCCGGTTTGCACATATAGAGATGTGCATATCAAGGACAAATCCCGCAATTGTGTAGACAAAGCGACACATCATGTGACATTTAGCTAAAATACTCGGCTCCATGATCGTTAACAGATTAGCGAATGAACAGAGTCTACTGACCAACTGAAGGCCATAAACGATCTGGAGCACCGATAAACGTGTCTTATTTTGTCTGCACAACGCGGGAAACTTGAGGACAATAAGTACGTTTGTGTTTCAAACATTTTATTCAAAAACTTAGAATTATGCAAATAATCACCTTCATTGAGGAACGAATAACTGTTTCGACAGGGGTCCCAAAATGAAGCAAGCATAGATATGACAAACAAACGAATGAGGTCGGACAGACATCGATCTGATCGGAGCGTGGAAGTCAATCCCGAAGCTTGACTGATTAAGGCAAAATAGTCACTGTAGACGAAGCAACGTGGAATGCATTTAATAGCATCCGGAGACGGGTAACTTATCAATAAGAACCAGGACATGGGCAAGTCAACGGTAAGGACTAGGATGATGATGATGATCATCATCATCATGTTTTCAATCACTCTGATTCGATAGAAAATGACAGCACGATCACCACTGTTCACGGTTCACTGCCACATCCTTCAGTGACTCTAGCCAGCAAGTCGACGAGTCTTTCGAACCCCAACCATGAAGACGTGAGACACCTATTTTACCTAAGCTCGCTGTACATTTTCTCATTCCACGTTGCCACGTCATCTGTTGACCTCCACATGCCTTCTTCCATTCCTTAGGAGGAACACAAAATAGGGCACGATATGGAAGACGAGTGTTCGTCATACGCAACACGTGAACCAACCAGCATAGTCTACTAGGTTTCATACGCTGAAACAAGCTATTCTCAGAAGTGGCACCCAATACCAGATTCCTAACCTCAATATTACTCTCCCGGTTACTCCATCCAATCTCAGCCGTACTACGTAAACATCGGTTGTCGAAAACCTCCAACCGACGAACATCGCCCACACGCATACTCCACGTCTCGCAACCGTACAACAGAACTGAACGCACTGCAGCACAGTACACACGACCTACCTTTCAACTTCAGTGAAATATCAGGCCGACGCCACAAGTGTTTCAATCCAGCGTAAGCTGCACGAGCCTTGGATATACGCATATTTACCTCCACTCCCGAGCTACCATCGCTGGACACGTAGCTACCAAGGTAGGTGAAACGGTCCACAGTCGTTATTTCCTGGTAAGTACTAGGATGATGTGCGGTCTATGATGCGTGACTAAAAATACAACCAACCAATGGGGTCGTATTTGCGGATTATAATGCAAGATCGCACGCATTTGGTGCCAACTCGACTGACTCCCAGTTTAGATTATCACAGGGGGAGAGTCGTATCACTTTACCTGACGATGGGATACGATCACCGTGGTACTTGTTCGTTATCGGATAACGTACATGGAGCGAGAGAGAGAGAGAGTAGTCGTAGATGAAAATCAATTCTATTCGCAAATTACAAAATTAGAGAAGAGGGAATAACTGAGACTAATTTGTTACATGTATAAGTGATTTAGCTGAGATAGACTGAGCATGCATAAGGCACAATCTGAGAAGGCAACGAAAATCCGTGTGTACGTTACGGTTATTGAGTAGGGAGGGAAAATGCACTCGCACAATACCGTCCCGATTGTGTCTGCATGCATGGGATTCTAATGCGAGGGACGGGCGTGGAAGTAATGAGCAAGACAAAATATGAGCGAGAGAGAAAAGGCTAGTGAAGGTAACCGGAAAAGTTGTCTGCTGCATAGGCCGGTGCAGCGATATGAAAATCAGCTAATGAGGTATATAGAGGTACAAAGAGTGTGATTTTCTCAAACAAGACCATGAAGAATAAACAAAGGAGGGGGGACGGGTAAATTGCCAGAGGATGTAAGGAAACACGTTCACATTTTACGGTATACATATGCATAAATAAATCAAAAGCAAAAAAATGTATTTATATCTTAGATGTGTGCATATTGTGTTTCCGTTAGATCAGACGGGCGACCGTGTAGAGAAAAGACAAATTTTCAACAGTAATGCTGAGTGTAGTGTACACATGTGGCTGATTCATTGCGGCAAACGGGATCCGGCGCGCGAGTTCTCGGCGGCGGCGGCGGCGGCGGCGGCGGCGGCGTTGGCACCGTTGGACGAACGCGACCCGACAAGTCCAGTGCCAGTGAGTAAATCAATCAGCTGTTGCAATGGCGCCAGTTCGCGTTTTTGAACAAGATCGAATTCCTGATACAAAAAGATAAGATGAGGAGTACAAATGTAGGTAATCGAAGTTTTTCAACCTATCAATAGACGAACAGATGCGAAGATCGGGACTCACATGCTAATGGCACCTTTCGCTTCAAATATTATGAACAAAAAGAGGCAGTTGCATTTGCTAGTCTTCTTTTGGGTAACACCACTACCGAAACACCATAGCCTTTCATCATGAAGTTTAGTTTATAAATCAGGCCGAAAGTCTCAAATTGCACTATTTAATGGAGATTTCGGGTAAAACTGGGATTATACCGCATCGACTATGCCGCACTTGGGGCTTCGGATTTGAGCATTTGGATGAAGGATTTGACACCACGGTTTGATGAGCCTGACCGAAAAAAATATTGATGCTTGGATCGAGTACTGTTCAGTAACGATATCACTTCGATAATTACCGTAAATTTTCTTCTTTACTGCAATTAGCTAAAGCGATGTCTATGTAACTGTTCATCATAATCATTATCATAGTTCAGCGTTAAACAGCAAGGCAAGCCTCACTGACAGCTGCCTTTCACCAGAGTTACACGTTTATATAAAAAGAGTGAATATCCCACGGGAACAGGGAGTGGACCTACAGAGGCATGAAAAGATAAGATGCTGCTGCAGCCAACACACGGATCACAGTCTAACTGTACAAACGCACGTGTTTTCAATCATTGTGATTCGATAGAAAATGACAGCACGATCGCCACTGTTCACGGTTCACTGCCACATCCTTCAGTGTCTTTAGCCAGCAAGTCGACGAGTCTTTCGAACCCCAACCATGAAGACGTGAGACACCTATTTTACCTAAGTTCGCTGTACATTTTTTCATTCCACGTCGCCACGTCATCTGTTGGCCTCCACATGGCTTTTTCCGTTCCTTAGGAGGAACACAAAATAGGGCACGATATGGTAGACGAGTGTTTATCATACGCAACACGTGACCCAACCAACCTAGTCCCCTAAGTTTTTTATGGTGAAATAAGGTATTCTCAGGATTGACTATCGAGACAACAGAAACGATCCACAATCGTCAGTTCCTCTCCATCCAGTGTCAATTTCGGCACTACTGTCGTCCAGTCCTGTAATAGCACTTTACACTTTGAAGGTGCGAAGCACGTGCCAAATCGAGCTACACACCTCAAGAGTCTGCCTAGTGCGCGTTGTGCATGGTCCGCCGATTCGAACAGGCACACGACGCGGCCAAAGGTATGCGAGTACAATGCTCCCAACAACTTCACAAACTTCACTGGCATATCACTCCGGTGGAGAGCACTGAATATTGCTGCCCGACCCTCTGAGTCGAACGCACCTTTCAAATCCACAAAGACTGTAATAGGAGGGCAGCGGTGCACGTGGCGTGTTTCGAGTAACTGCCGAAGAGTGAATATCTGGACGATGCAACCGCGATCTGGACGAAATCCGACCTTCTGTTCGCAGATGTCACTCTCGTGAATCGGCGCCAAACGATGCAGCATTGTCGGAGCTAACACCTCAGTAACCACCGGAATTAAATTAATCTCACGATGATTGCTGCAGTCAATCCGTGTACCCTCTTGAAGATGGGTACAATCAATGACTCGCCCCACAATAACGGAATACGCATCTTGCTCCAAATGTCACTAAACAAAGAGAAAACTTACTTCATCAGGCCTTCTCCACTTAGTTTGAAAACAAATGGTAGGGGACGGAGTTGTCGGGGCCGGCCATTTTTCTCCTCTTCAGCAGTCAAATATTCGACTCCAATTCCAATCCCGTTACGGGGTCGACAGACACCTCCCAAGGACACGCAGCTAGACACGTCGGTCTAAATATGTCAGCGTGCGGCCAATTACACTACGGCATCGAAGTGCTCAGCTCAGCGGTCAAGCCTTTGTTGTCCACCATGGATGAGTTCCCCATTCCTATCGCACACGACCTCACTAACCGAAGTTCGCCGTCGGCCGGTATCACCTATAAGCTCAAACAGTATTTGACTGCTTATCGCCAACTGACGCTGCAGTTGTCGACACATCTTATTCACTTTCTTGCAGCTGGCGTTTTTGCTCCATTGGACCTAGCAACCCTTGCGAGATCCAGTGTTTTTGATGAACGCTAGATGTAGAACCACAAGCGAAATCTGCTGCCAAATGCATCACCTGCTTAATTTTATCCCACTGGTCGTCTACGTTGCTGCTCGTCGGAGTTCTTAGTTCCTCGAACAGTTTCTGCCCACAGCTGTTGCGAACAGTCGAAGCAAATTGACGTTCAACAGCAAATCGGGTTTCTGGCCTGCGTCGATGGCCATTGAGCTGTAGCAAAAATTGCATTAAAACTAACGCACGATCCGATTCGACATACGTGGTCCAGTATGAGGTACAGTTCTAGACAGAACCGTGCCGACGGTAGCTAACTGCGATATGGTCAATCTGACTCAAAGTACCTGTCGAGTTAGAGCGCCACGTTGCAGTGCGACGCGAACTGTGTCGGAAATTCATACTAGATAGGAATAAATGATTATCTGCACAGAATTGGAGAAGTCTTTCCCCGTCGTCTGTTCGCTGTGCAGGCAAGGCGCATTGCCCACCTAAACAGGACTCCGATGCACTAAGTTTTCCAACTTGTGCATTAAAGTGACCTGCTACCAGTACAATTTCAGAGCGTTTGCTCTTCCGAACAAGAGTAACTCGTCGTTTTCCATGTCAGTGATGCAATCTGTTGGAGGGTATACTGAGATAACAAATAAACTGCGCTTAACACTACTATCCTTCAGGACATCGACTGATCTCTGCAGTCTCACAGCATACAAGCCACTGTTAACTGGGATCCAATCTAAAAGTGACGCTTCAACCTTCGCACTTAACGCTATTTCCACACTACGTTGACAAACAAGTTGAGCTGCTTCGTCTCTTGAAGTGTGCAAGAAATATATAGACCAGACATTTGGCGCACTTAGTTGAATTACCCTAGTCTACTCGAATCCTGAATTCGTGTTTCACTCACGCAGCAGACATCAATCCAAAGTGAGTTCATTGTCAGAGCCAAACACGCCTGTTGGCCAGCCTGTGCGAGAGTGTGCACATTGAAGGAACCGAGATTCAGAGGCTGACGAAGCTTGAGAAAATGGGAATGAAAACCAATTACTACACTATTTGACAATGAACCGTCGCGAATACTAGGCGTGCTATCAGTGGGGATATTAAGGGTAGGCAGAGGGGGCAAACAGATTGAGTTGGAGCCAGAAGAGACATTGAATAAGAGAGGGATCTCCGAGCAATAGCATACTTATCACTACTCACAACACCTGCAATCGATGCAATGGGCAGCGCGGTCCTGATTAGCCTGCGCGACGACCGATGCACTTTGAAATTACTTGTAGGCTTGTAACTCATGGGGATTGATGGACGGGTACTGCTAGTAAGTCTAACCACTAAGCAGAAGAACGATTAGGGTTCTCAATCAAAGCCCTTGGTTCCGACAGGAACCTGACCTCAAGGAAGCGGGGTATAGCTGAGTGGAAGTCCATCTACCTGGATCAATTATTCTTTCACTTGTTGTTCCGACTTGGCTGCTAAATTAGATCAACTCCGACTACTTCGTCATGCCTCTATTTTTACCTTCCAGGTATGATTGGATCCTGTATAGTTCGTTGGATCATGGACGCACGTAATTCATCACACCGCACCAAAGTGCAGGCTCGTTGTGACCGGTTTGGTCAGAAGCTTGGTGGACAGTTTGCTAAGCCAACCTCAATTTGGGAAACCGGGTATTATCCAACCCGCACAAGAATCATGGATCGCGACGGACAACCGACGGTCTGGAGTTGGAGGTGGTGAACTACACACATCATTTCTTTCTCTTTCCTTTTTCTGGCTCATTGTTCCCTTTCTTCTTCAGGATTCCAGTGGCACATGATCTGTGCGAAATATAGTTTATAATATGTCATCAAGACCACCACGTTTATTGAGTTCCAACCCGGGATGAGTTATTTCGCTTAACGGAAACCGGAATAGATGCAAAAACCGTGATAACCCTAAGACGGTTCAGAAAAACCTATTCGGGAAAAGTAAGACCGTCAGGGTAAGATTGATTGCATGACTGACTGAATGAATGAACGAAGGAGCAAATTCGTGGCTGATTCACTGAAATAAAAACTTACCATGACGAAGAAGACAAAGTGTTTGAAACTTGTGTTCAAATGCGCTTCTTCTTGCAGATCTCGTACCTCGGAAAAATGTTGATGGTAGATATGGGCATATACACGAAACAATCGCTTCAAGATGACTTTGACTACGTTCAGAAAGTCCCGAGGGAAAGGAGCACCTTTCAGGAATGACCACAATGGGAAAAGTATGGCAAAAATGCCATATTCATAAAAGCATTCGTTAGTCCCAAAAACGGTTAACTATATATGGGTTCTGTAAGACGTGAAGCACTACAAAAAGTGACGACACAGTGTCAAAGACATGAACAGTCATTTTAGAAATACCCTTACAAATAAAACACGTCATACTTTCAAAAAATGACCCTATAATCCCTTTTGTCGATAGTTAAACAGTCTCGGAAGCGCTATCTGGTCAAAATCATCCAGAAGATAACTAATAAAACACAAAGACAGCGTCTTCTGTGTCGTCAATTTACTGTATGGTAGGAGGACTCGCCGACAGGATGTGCAAACACGCACTAGCTTTCAGGTTGGAAAATAATGAAAAGATTAAGATGAAATTGCAGAACAAACATTGACAAATCTCGCTATTCTTTGCCTCATTTGTGAAGGCTCCGACCTAAATGGTGAACAACATGACCACAGTAACGTTTGTTAGTCCTTTTGGCGGCTGTGGAGCTTCACTGTTTGACATGCTACAGGCACATATAATCTGATCGCCCTTACCACTGTCCACTGTGCCACACGGCCTCTACATGTCCTATCGTTTGTGCAAACGTTAACATTAACAACGCATTTCCTCGCGGCTTGCCTGGTCTACGTTCGTTCGTTGAAACTGGCTCTGTTGAAAGAAATCGGCACTGGTGCAAGCGAGTCAGTAAGAAGCATGCATGCAACATTGCCCGACAGAAATGTAAGACACTAAATGTGAAGAAGAAGAACAGAACCAGCGGTTGTAAACGCCTGTCCGGAAGCAATGCAGCCTCGATGATCAATACTGTGATGATCCGCAACCGGCAAATATTCCATTCTCCGTCAGAGTCCTCCAGAAAAATATGATACACCTCGACAGTTGAATTGTATCTTACTGATTTGCAGGCTTCTAACGGAGGGATAGAACTTTTCCAAAAGCATCATAACATTCACGGGACCATGAAAATGGTGTACCTCATTCATGACCCTATATTGTTGTTCTACTTTGGTAAGGAAACGCCAGTAATAACTACGCAACACCATTGGACGCAAAGGGAGCTAACCGAAAATTGAAACATTAAAGCCTTCATTCAAAATCGGGCCTGTTAAGAAGCACCGCTTTATGATTTGATATCTTTCGGTTGGGAAAAAACCCGAATGTCAAGTTTAGCGGGGTTTAATTGTGTGCAGTTCGCATAGCACATCCGATAGAATAGAAGTAAAGACTTCTGATGAGTAAGTTGCACAAAAGCGAAACCTGAATTTTTTGACAGTCCGGTATGCAACACAAAGTTGAGCTTGTACCTTCCCATTTTTCGATAAAACATAACAAAGCGCGGTTTGCCGCCGGTGAGTGCCACCAGCTTGGAGTACCTAACAAATGGATTAGATGGAATGGCAACAAAGAAGAAATCGGAATGTTCCTATAAATCAGGTTGACAAGTTCGTGTTTGCGTAGCATAGCAACCACAGAGGCTACGAATTTCTATGAACAATACAAGGTTTGGAATGGAAGATAACAAGTACGGATGAGATCTTTGGTTCACAAACCGTATGGGGGGAGGGGGGAAACAAGATATTCATAGCCAATAATTGGTCTTGGTAGAAACCACTGCTTACTATGAGACAATGTCTGATAACAAAGGCTTAATTGTCCTTAACTATGGGTTTGGTAAATCTCCAGAACAGTTAAATTTGGAGAGAAATTGGCTGGAGGTGACCGATTACCAAATACTGGGATAGAAACAGTCGAAAAACATGAAAGGTCAAAAATGATAAGATAAGCTGCGAAGAACACAGGAGAAAATCAGACGGATCTTTGATTATACATGGAAACAAACAGAGATGCATACCTATTTTCGATGGAAAAATGGCTTCATTTTCTAACTGTTGTTGTATCCAACCCATAAGACAATTTATATAGTGCGGGGCGGAACACTTCAGGGGTTTCTTTACTGTCTGTCCGTCAGCCCAGTGATACTCGTATTTGGATCCGGCACTCATCACTGGACAGGATTCTTCCGTGCAAAACTCGATCAATGTACCATACAGCATATTGATCTGATTGTAGAAATCCACGGCTAGAGGAAAAGAGAAAGGAGCCGAAAAAAAGCGGACTGTCAGTGGTCAAAGTAGGGACTGATGCCATTAGCAATAGTGTCCGCACAATACATTCTCCGTTGTACAATGATAAGTACAATCACAATTACCATTGGTTACTTACTATTGATTGCTATCCATTCGTGTAGATCCTCACCCTCTGGTAACTGCACAGCTTGGCGCAGATCGCCGCTGCCCAGAGTGGCTGCGGCCTCCAGTACAAGTAGATCATGCTGCTTGTCCTTTTCCGTGATGTTTTTACGGGGTTTAAACGTTTTGCTACCAAGACGATTGCCACTGGGAGGGAAGAAAAAACCCGCAACATGCACTGAAGTTTGAAGTGAGTACTTATAAAGGAATGGGACTGGGAACGTGCGCTAGCATGGCAGCGATGTATTTCGGAGATAAAAACCAACACAAAATGCATTGAATTTCCAGAACAGTATATATGGTATATACACATATGCATGTATATACCATGTCAAACATTCCACTCCTGTTGTTCAGATTGTGGAACAAACCTTGGAGAGTATTGCCAACTCAATCTCAACCAAAAATTTTACCATCTACAAAGTACCTAGATCTGACCGTTCCATTGCACGACAAGTCTGAGTCGCATACGTTGAAGACTGACTGAAGCTTTAGACGACCCGTGTCCACGGACTCACATGGTTGCTAAGAGCACATTTCCAGTCAGATCAGGGGAGACTACCAGCGGCAGTAAGCTCCCCTTCGCGAGTTGTTTTGAATCGGCAGGGGGAACATCCGATTTACTATAGGCGATTTGGTTGGGGAAAGAGGAAAGTCAATTTTTGTGCACAATGCTGACGCAATGGTGGAGTTTGAGACGAGATGATTTCTTCCGCAGTCAAGAGAAATCCAAAGTACTCCACTCATATGCCCATCTAGTGTAGGTTTTTTTATATCTAAACCGCTTCTATCTGCTTTTATTCACTCCCGTCGTTTTTCCAGCGCGTCAGTAGTTGGTCATCCAGATGCAAGTAGCGCCCATCACCAGCTAGTGAGACTCGATTTCGTTAGACCTCTACTCACTGACGTGTCCGGCATGATTGCAGTTCCAGCCAAGTGAAACCATTCTGTATTGTTTTTCCGGTCTCCGACACAAACAAACCATCATACCAGGTCAAGGCACAGTTTCGTTGCAATGGCTAACTAGTGATTAGAACGCTCCTATTCAAGATCTTTTGCAATATGCATTACATCCACCTGTAATTCTGTCATTCAATCCTCTAGTTGTTGGTAACATGTATTACGACTTCGATTTCAGGATGAAGTCAAAGAGAGAAAAGGAGACTATATGAGCGCTAATTTTACGGTTGTAAAAACTGAATAAGGCAACAAAGGCAGACTAGCACTGGAGTGAACGGCCCTCATCCGTAGACAAATTTCCGGAAGACTTTACAAGAACTAAATGTGACCTATTTTTCACTATCCAAACGAAAACAATATCCTCACTTGAACCCATCAAAATCCACAGTTCAAAAGCCATCAAAAGACACAGAAGTCATAATCACCCGGGGAATCATTATATTCAACTGAGGAAATCAGATACTGCGGAAGGTAACAGGTCGGTGCAAACATTCTTCCTTTCTCATATAAACTGATTACACCTGAAAAATGTTCGTGGAAAGTTTAACGGTGATGTGTAAGCCAGTTCTAGTTTTTATTTTGACAAACTGAGTAAACGGCAGTGGTTTCAAAGGGCATGTCAAACGTAGGACTAGAAGCGAGAATTATAACAAGGAGCGTAGAAAGTTTCACGAATAAAAGCAATGGATCGATAACATAAACTACAAATCTGTAATTTAGAAAAGCAACATAGATTGGATGAACCATCGGGGTAGACAGACTAGGAGGATCTGTAGCTCTGTTCGGCGCGTTTTGCACTTTCAAAGTGTACGGTATTACTGTGAGATTGGACGACAGTAGTGTAGAACTTGATGCTCAGGGTTGAAGAAGCACGCGTTTCTGACCGTTTCAGGATGGATGCACGGTAGTAAAACTGGGCGTGTCCAAGGCTCTGGCGGCGTAAGCTGGACTGAATCACTTCTGGCGCTCAACTGAAACATTTAAGTCGTTTTTATTGTCCTGTAATGAGTTTAGTTCTGTTGTACGATTGTAAGATGTAAAGTTCGTGTGCTAAAGATGTTCGTCACTCGGAGCTTTTTGATAATCGACGTTTGTGAAGCATCGCTACGATTGTACAGGGAAATATTCACGCTAGGAATCTGGTACTGATCACAGATTCTGAGAAGAGTCCATCAAAACCCAACCAGCTTAGCCGTCAAAGAGAGAGCGTCCAAAAATCCTAAACAGTTCATTACGGCTTTTGCAATCACTGACTTTCCACCAACATGCTCTGATTTTGGTTGCTATTTCAGAGCACTATCTATTCAAAAGAGGAGGCATATCGAGAAGAATGAAAGACTGCAAAAAAAGTTGAACAACTAAGGAAAAGGAGGAAAATTTTTAAATACCATAACCCCAGTGTTGAGAAGCTGAATCATATTACATCAGCATCATCATCAACGTTCCGCGTTAAACAGAACATCACACTACACTGACCATTGCCTTTTCCCCACAGTTACACGTTTCTGTAGAAAGAATAAATATACGAGAGGAGCAGGTGGTGGACCTAAATTGGCAAGGAGAGAAAGGAATGCCATAGTAGCCAACACACGGATTAGTCTAACCACACAAGCACACTTCTTCAATCATTATGATTCGATAGAAATGGGCAACACCATCGCCACTGTTCACTGTTCACTACCATATCCTTTAATGTCTTTCAGACCGCAGCCACAAACACGCGAGACAGCTACTTTACTTAAGTTCGCTGTACATTTTCTCACTCTACGTTGCCGCATCACCTATTGGTCCCTACATGGTTTCTTCCGCTCCGTGGAAAGAACGCAAAATAGGACACGGTGTGGTAGGCGGGTGTTCACCATAAGCAACACCTGATTCAACCAACGAGGTCTACTAAGATTCACATGCCATGAAACATATTATCTGAACCCGTACCCAGAACTAGATTCCGAACATCCACATTACTCACCCGATTACTCCATCCAATCCTGGCGACACCATGCGGATACCGGTGATCGAAAACCCCGAAAAAACGAACTCCTTCGGTGCGCATACTCCATGTCTCCTAACCGTACAAAAGAACCGGGCGGACTGTGGGACAGTATACACAATCGCACAATAACAGACCGACTCCATAAGTGGTTCAGTCCAGCATGAGTTGCTCGAATCTTGGATTTAGGCGTGTTCAAGTATATAGACATGCTACCTTCGTCATGCAGTTGCCGAGGTGAGTGATACGGTCCACAGTTGTTGGTTTTCCCCCCTCCCCCCAACCGTATACCATTAAGCTCAAGACTACCGTCGTCCAGTCTTGTAACAGCGCTATAAACTTTGAAAGTGTGCATGGTTCGCAGATTGGAACAGGCTCACGACATCGTCTGCGCAATCTAGGTCACATAGATTCCCTCCATTTCCCAGCTGGACTATTGCACCCCGGAGACCCCCTAAAGCATTTCCCATTACCTAGTCCATGCCGAAATTGAACAAGACTGGATCGATGGGGCACCCTTGTTGATTGCCACCAGCCGTCTCGACTGAACTTGATAGTTCACCGTATACTCTGAAGCGACCACAGGTATGGAACCGGGGGGATCGAAGGAGGTAAAAGAACTTCGCTGGCATAATCTTCCGGTGGGAAGCATGAATAGCGCTTTTCACTCTACTGAATCGGAGGCGCCTTCCACGACAGAAAATCACGACTGTGGGAGGAGAGGGCTAAATGGTGAACATGAATCCACTTCACCATGCACCATTTTGCGTTCCCCTTATTGTCACAATGGAAATACACCTTGACGTCGTGATCTGACGACTTCCGTGCCTCTTTGAGTCAACGAGATATATAGGATGGCTTATCTCAAGCCGAAAGTTTAATCGTACCTGGAAGGTCAATGGGTAGAAACCTGACGAGAGCAACTCCCGGTTGGGAGTTGCTCAGAGCGAATGCGGTTGGCTGTTGAACATCTGTCTGATTCGACTATTTGTAGCAAATATGAACGGAAACTATCAGGCGAACTAACAACCTCGACGAACAGCAATGTAGATGAGCAACGGAATCAAATCAAACAGGCGATGCATCTGTCAGCAGGTTTCGCCTACGGTCTTGGACCTAGCGTTCATCAAAGACACTGGATCTCGCGACAGTCGCCCAACCTAATGGAGCAAAAATGTCAGCTTCATAACTGCAATATACGTCCACAGTTGCGGCATCAGTTGACGATAAGCCTTAAGAATGACCGTGAAAACTGGTGGGTTGAGTTGGCCGAACAGATGGAAGTAGCGGCCACTTCAGGTAACAGTCGAAGACTGTTTAAAAGTATACGCGACACCGGCCGACGGCGAACCCTGGTTAGTGAAGTAGTGTGCAATAGAAATGGAGAGCCTATTCATAGTAGACAGCAAACGCTCGGCCGTTGGGATGATCAGTTTGCCTGGTCGCAGGTTAATGTAGTTGGTCTGACGTCCGCAGCTGCGAAAGCTTGGAATGTTTCATGGTCCTCAAACGGAAGTGGAGTTGGAGTCGAATCTTCGATTGCTGAAGAGTGGGAAATCGGCCAGTCTCAACAACCCCACAACTCAAGTTCTTTTCAAATTGTGTGTGGTAGCTCTGGGGAAATCACATGCCTCCTCGCTTCGTGATATTTGGAACTAAGGACACATTGCGTTATTGAGGAGTGAGTCACTGATTGTACATATCTTCAAGAAGAGCACATGGAGTGACTGCAGTAACCATTACGGGATTTGTTTAATCCCGATAGTTACTAAGGCGCTAGCTTCCATAATGCTGTGCCGTTAGACACTAGTTCGTGAGAGTAATATCTACGAAAAGCGGGCCGGATTTCGTCCAGATATTCACTCTTCGGCAGTCACTCGAAACGCGGCACACACACCGCCACCCTAAGATTAGTCTTCCTAAACTTGAAGGCCGCGTTCGACTTAGCGGATCGGAGAGACCTATTCAGTTCCCTCTACCGGAAACGTATGCCAACAAAGTTCGTGAACCTAAAGAACGCGGATGACGTTGTGTGCCTGTGGAAACGCACAACGTGCACCAGACAGATTCTCGAGGGTTGCAGTTCCATACGGCATTTGTAAAGTGCTGTTACGGGAGGGGAACTAACGACTGTAAGCCGTTTCACTTACCTTGGTAGCTGCCTGTCGAACGATGGTAGCTCAGCAGTGGGGGCAAACTAGTGTATATCCAGTGTTCCGGTGACCCATGCTGGACTGAAGCATTTGTGGCGTCCGCCTGATATTCCCCTGAAGTTGGAAGATCGTGTACGCTGTTCCGCAATGCGCCCAGTTTTTGTTGAACGGTTGCCAGACATGAATTATACGTGTCGGAGATGTTCGGCACTTGGTTTTAGACCACTGATGACTAAGTAATAACCGCAGGATTGGATAGAGTGACCCGGCGAGTAATGTGGAAGTCAGGAATCTAATACTAAGTGCCAATTCTGAGAATACCTTACTTCGGCATAGGAAACCCAGTAGATTAGGTTGGTTGGGTCACGTGTTGCGTATGACGAACAGTAGTCTACCATATCGTGCCCTATTTTGTGAATGGAAGAAGCCATCTGGAGGTCAACAGATGATGCTGAAACGCGGGATGAGAAAATGTACAGCGAACTTAGGTAAAATAGGTGTCTCACGACTCCGTGGTTGGGGTCCGAAAGACTCGTCGACTTGCTGGCTGGAGACACTGAAGGATATGGTGGTGAACCGCGAACAGTGGCGATCGTGTTGTCACTTTTTATCGAATCAGAATGGTTGAGAGTGCGTTTGTACAGTTAGACTGAGTTGAGCGTGTTGGGTAGTGCAGCATTTTTTTATAGGAACTTGTAACTCTGGGGAAAAGGCAGCGGCTTGCCTTGCTGTTTAACGCTGAACGATGATGATGAGTCTAAAAAGATTTTGGAACGCAACAACCATAACTTCCGGCGTGTTTGATTACTTGCAGTTCAACACCATTTATGTAGAGGCGAATGGTAGCTCAAAGTGGTCGATGAGATGTGGCAGCTGTCACGATGGAGAACAGTGACCGGTAGACGGCAGATGTGACAGTGAAGGGGTTGGTTTTCACTTGCATACTCACTTGAAATGACCTGTTTTCACAAATCGCACAAACATCATGGAAGGGGCACTTGGGGCGAGGATGCTTGGAGTAGCCACAGAAATGCCATTTTTACCTGTGTACGACAGCCATGGTTGTTTTTGCTTCGCTCAACTTACTGGTAGACTTCAGTGCAGGAAGGCAGTTCTTCAGGGTAGTAGTTGTTCTTGAGCGGCTTCCAAAGATCTGGCCATATTGTAGGCCATTTGGAAATCTAGGTTTGGCTGCTTCAAGAGTGTTGCTGGGATAAGTCTCGGCTTCAGCCATTCATCTTGCATCAGCCTGCTTTGGTTATGGTTGCTACCTCACAGCATCATGTGCTCAAACAGAAAAGAAAACAGAGTAATGAGAGATCGACTGCAGAATAGTAAGGTGAAGTGAAGTACAGAAGGAAATTCTTGAATGCAAGAACGCCACAGATTGCGGCACCGAGCCGTATTGCCTATTGTCTCCAACCGTGGACCCCAACACGATGGTGTAACTGTAACTACAGGAGCCTGTCCACTGGTGTGAGTACGGAGGGCGTGAAGCCACTTCAAGATGCTGCCTTGCTGTCAGGTGCCGTTTTTGGCCCTCAAATGAGGAGCTGTCACGCATTCCAGCTGAGCAGCCTAACCGCGTATTCAAGAACCAGTCCATCGGTCAAACCTTTTGCACTTCTTCCCCATATCATGGACACCTCGATCCATCTTACCGCCATTGCTTGCCTCGCAGAACAGCATACAACGAAGCAGTCAGTCTGTGGATGTGTGCAAGCATGTTCCAGTCACTATGCTACTTTGCTTTTGTGCCTGTTCCAAATGCTGGACCCATGAATCAGTATTTCACGCGCAACCTCTGATTTTCGGACGAAATTATCACCAATACTGTGAAGTCAATAGCGTTCATGCACCGAAAGAATAATCAGTGACCCTGGGTGGAACAAGTTAGACTACCGGGCTGAAGTCCATGAGATTCCGCAGCACGACAATCGGGGATATTAAGCTGTATGGCCGAATCCCGCGGTCAGTGAGACTTTTACATCTCTAATGTTCCCGACCCCTCCATCGCTGTTGAATAGCACCAGGCAGCAACCAAAATGAAGCTTGCTAGTGAAGGATTATTGCTGGCGAGACCGAATCTGGACGCCTTTGGATTCTCCGTAAATCTGTCACAAAGGTTGATGAGTATAGTATTGTACGCTTCGTACGCCTCATGCAGTTTATTAGAAATAAATTTAGCGTTCTTTGATACAAATAAGGGAGACTGGTCTGTTGAGAGCCGTTTTTGACTGAGTCGATTGCGTTAAGGGTTACATCGCAGGCGACTCGATCGATAGGGAACTGCATTACTGAGAAGAACAAGGATGCAGTTTGCTAATGAAAACCGTTAGACGTCGCTGTACAGGGTCCTAAAAGCGGCAAACTTGTTCCTTATTGGGGTTAGAAGTTATGCCCGAATTGTCCTGTAGGGATAGACAGAAAGGGGACTAGCAACTGTCGCGCTGACCCCCGATACAGAAGAGATATGCTGGCTTGAAAACCATTCATGCAATGCCCAAGGATAAGAACACGAGTTCGGTATATTCGAATTTACTTCAAAAAATTTTTCAAATGGCGGATAAACCCGGAAGGAGCGGAGAAGGTTATCAAGGTAAAAAAACAGGGGAGAAGAATTTACATCACGCTGAATGCAACATGCAAAAATCAAAAAGTGGGAGAGAATTAACAAGGTTATAAAAATTCCATAACCAATCTCCGAAAGACAAATTATATCCGAACAGGTGGGCCCGAAAAGGAAAATTACGCCGATTACGTACAACAAGAAATTCATTAAGCAGACCAGTTGGAGAAACAACGATGAAGGTCAGTTCAGTTTCAGTTCCATTTCCACTTCCAGTTCCAGTTCCTGTTCCAGTAAGATTGTAGGCCTATACGGCGAGACGCCTGATCGTCCAGGTTCTTGCATCTAGAGCCCCTTGGATCTGACGAGGATTCGACAACCGGAAGGCTCAGTGACCAGTTTCGGTTGGATTGCAAGAATTTACGGCAAGTGCATGGTGGTCCGAATTCCTCCACCAAAAGCTCATTGGCCCAGACGATGCCTGTGCAACATAACGGCGGATGCCCTCTTCAGTTCCTACGGTTGAGTTGGGAATCATGTGTATGAATCCAGCCAGAATTCTCATCATCTTTGACATGGGAATATTAATGACTTGACATCCGCTCGATCATCCACCTCTGCCTTAAAACTCACACGCCGCCTTCCCAAACACAGACAACCATGTGGTGTCAAGCCTGTCCTCCTGAATTCACTCATTGGTTCTACTTGGACCACTACTTCTGGTGGATTGTAGGACCGATTGTCTTAACGCGGGTCTCGTGTTCCATTTGCTTGCCCTCAACCGTTGTGACCAATTGTGCGTTACAGTTACGCGGCTCTGTACGATTTCAATACTGACAACCCTGGCACTTCATCGGTACAACAAAAAAACAGCTGGAAGCGGTGGAAGGTAAAGTATATTTTAGCGGGAGCTTGCGATCGGAGCGTGCGTCAGCAACGTGCAAATGACGATCGCGTTGAGGGGTCGACGTTCAGTTTGACAAGACACCCGGAGAAGCCAATCCATGTTCAGTTAGAAGGGGCCTCCTCTTAGAAGGCCATCGGAGGAGGGCTTTATTTGGACCATGTTGAACAAGCCAGAAACTGGCCTATATCTTGGTGTCGCTTGCTGATGGTGAGTGCGGGTCGCTCGTGGGTTGTCCCGTGGGTATAGTTTGTTGGGAGCTAACCGTGCGCCGGTTACCCAACCTGAAAACACCATTAGGAGGTGAACGCAGGAGGTGAGATCCCCCGGCCAGCTGCGCCCGCACACCGCTGCAGCCAAGTTGCCCGCCCGATGAGCGCCCGCCATAACGGTGCAGCTAAATCTATGGACTGACGTGGAACAAGTTACAGGCAAGAAGCTCAGTGTGAAGCCCGGGATAGGACATGAAGTGTGGGAGGCTTACCCGCCTCAAAGGCAGGGTAGTAGCAGGGCTTCAGTGGGGCACATCTAGTAAGTGGTTACACTGTGAATGTGGGGAAGTGAGGAATGATATTTACGAGCTGTGCTGTCAGTACGAAGGGCTAAGCTGGGTTTGCTCAATTTGTAAAAGCTCATGCGAAGTGCCATCCTGGAGACAACTCAATTATCTCCACGCAAATCTAACCAAAGGTAGATGACAGGGGGAGCGTCGAGCTGGGCTGCGCTGTCAGAAACGGTTTACTAGAGGCCGCAGAAGGTAAAAATAACAATTCGTGCGACAGAGGAAGTGGATGTGGCACTGGCAGTAAAGGAACAGACTGCCAGCGCAGGATCCACTGACCAGAGTTGACCGGAAGTCATAAAACATTCGTAGAATGTGCGCGTCGACGGCGGTGAAGTGAAAGTAATATCTCGGGGAGAACAGAAGCAAGGGAAAGGAGCAAGCCAGGGGGAGAACAAGAGGCGAATGAAGGGTTCTATGAAGAAGGGGTTCAATTGCACAAAGAAGGGAACCCAAGAAGTGGCAAAGGTCACCGACCCGGCTACGAGATACACGGAAATAAGTGCAGGACTGGAGGATATAGGGCAAGGCCTGTATTAGATTAGCCGGGAGCTAAATATCGTGCAAAATTCCAGCAACATCGCATTGGGTAGAAGTCGCAGTGTTGTTATCCACGGGATTTCGGGGCCCTTTAGGAATGCGGGAAAGGGCGGTGAGGTACCATGTAGTAAATCTGCCCCAAACAATAGAGATACCGGAACATATTGCTATGAAAAGGGTACTTTGCTTGGTAAGATGGCGTGGAGTCATTGACTCTGGATATCAGGAACCACGGCCAAAGCTGGTGGAATTCGCTGGTCCACGGCATAGAGACAGGTTCTCGGCATCGGCTATGAGAATCAAGACGACCACCAGAGGGTTGATTACCGTAGTGCTGGATGACACTGCCACAAGCAAGATCAAGACTAAGGATGCAAACGGGGCTTCTCCAGGATTCAATGTCTCACGGCTGCAAGTCCACAAACTGGGAATCCAAAAGCTGTTTGAATGAGGGCAACCGAATTTCACAATTTGCAGCAGGGCTGGAGGTGAACGCTGTGGGCAGGCACAGCATGTGCCAATAAGTCTGGACCCAACACTCGTGACTGCCATACGACGGAAGAGCCAAATAAAGCGGCTGGGAACGCGCAGCGAGGGTGTGGATCTCGACTAACGTAAAATAAAACGGGCAATAACCTCGGGAGTAACTCCCGAGAATGCGACACCCCGTCCGTTCAGCGGCCGAGAGGACGGCGGCCTACACAAATGCTACAAGTGAGGGGAAAAAGTAGCCGGAGCTACAATTCAGGGGTCTGGATGTTGATAAGGTGGCTGTCACTGCGACCTGGTTGGGGTCGGGAGAAGGTGACAACAAGTTAATGGCGCGGGATTATTAATTCTTTATAATGGATGGAGGAGATGGGGAATAGAAGGCGGAATCATGAGGCTAGTGGCCGAGAGTGCAAGGCGCAGGAGGGCCACGAACTGCGTATCCTAAACATACAGGCTCTGGAAGTCATCAGTGCAACTGGCGGCTCGAGGATCTCAGTTGTAGATGTATATAGTAGCCCGGAGCCAACGCCAGTGGAGGAAGGGGAACTATTTCCCTTTCTCAGTGAGGTTGCAGGGTCTGCGGGAAAACTTTCTATGCTTGGAGATTTTAACGCCCCTGAGCTTAACTGGGTTTGCGAGAAGTTATCTCTGGGCATCTACTCCTGCAGCTGATGCACGAGAGTGGGATTTTTCAGTGCCTTGCCTCAACGACCCGATAAGAATTCAGGCAAGTATCTTCAACCATTTGCTTGGTGCTAACAAGAACACCGAATGATAAAGAGAGCCCTGAGTTGGGAGATTCAGTAGGTAGGAGTGACGACGCCATAATCTAAATGCGACTGAGCCTGCCGGGACTGGTAGCTGCCGATAAATATGGCAGGACCTCCTCAAGAATGGATACAAGTAGACTGCTAGTCTTGGGTCTCCGAACTCGTTGGGAAGTACACGGAAGTAGGGAGTTCTTGGAGCGTCAGTGGGAGGCAATTAAGAGCAACCTGTTGCCAATTACAGACTTTCTTGCACCCCCACAGAATCAAGCAAAAGGGGCTACAACCATGGTGAAGGACTAGGATCATGAGAGCCAGGAGACAGGACCACAGCGTTTTCATGAGGTTTAAAGAAGCACAGGGCTGCCGGGGTTACTTAAGGTACTTAACGGAAAGAGTGAAAATATCGCGCATCCAACGACAGCCCCGAAGTGCCTACGAGGAACAGACCGCTCGGGCCGCTGAAAACAAGCAGTATACAGGCGGGATGAATGGGCGCATGGTGAAATACCAAGCCCCGCCGCCTTTATGGTGGAGATGCCGGAGGGAGTGATGACGAAGGAAGAAGTGTGGGACAGCTGGAATAAAGTGACCCGTCGAAGGCGGCAAGGGCTGATGGGCTTCACCCAGTAATAGTAAAGCCGCTGGCGGAGGTTTTAGTGAAAGCTGTCGGCCAGCTCATTAATGCATCGCTGAACGAAGTGTGGATCTCCGCGGATTAGTTGACGTCGACCGGCGCGTAAATGGGGGACAGAGACAACTGCGGCAGCCTTATACCGGTGACCGTGACATCTATTTTGCTGGAAGCTATTGAAAAGGGTCTTTCAAGACCAGATATTCAGTCACCTGGAGGCCAAGAAGTCAATGATTTGGAGTGATAGGGTTTTTGGCAAAAATTTCCCCTCTGAATAGCCTGATGAGCTTCCCTGAAGAAGTAACAGGAAGGATTGACAAGGGCGAAAGAGTAGAAGTCTGCTATCTGGACCTTCAGAAGGCCTGTGATTCCGCAAATTACAGGCTTCATGAGCAGAAGGTGAAGGCCTTCGGGTTAGATGCTGAGGTGAATAAATGGATAGCAAAATTTTTGAATAGTAAATCTTTTAGGGTGAGAGTCGAGTGCCACTGGTTTCCCCAGTGTGTCAGTGGCATAGCCAATGGGTTGGAAGATCCGTGTCTCATGCTCACTGACGATATCAAGCTATTGGGGACAACAAACAATTAGGCTATCAAATGGTCGGTTACATGGGAGCTTTTGTTGAACTTGAACAAATGCCAGTGGCTCATGGAAGGAGAAGCTGATTTCCCTCGGCACATGGGTGCACCTGAGCATCAAGTCGCGATCGAACGAACTCAGCAAGCAAGAGACTTCGGGGTAGTCGTGAGTGCGGACTTCAAACTCAGTCTGCAATGTCAGAAGGCAGCCGGGAAGGTATGGGTGCCCCACGCCAACTTCAGAGGACCGCAGGATCTAGGAAGCTCAAAGGTCTTCTGCCACTGTTCAAGACATTTGTCAGACCGAACTTGGAACGCTGTGTCGAGGCATTGATAGCATATCTGGTAAAAGATAGCAAAATGCTGGAACAGGCTCAGTGTGTTTTTAAACGGTGGTTTGAGCATTCGAGGCACATGGGATATGAGCAAAAGCTGAGGGCGCTAGACTTGGGAAGACGTAGAGCAAAAGTTAACTTAATACAGGCCTTCAGGATCATTAAGGGCCTGGCCGAGATGCAGGGTCACCAGGGAGCCCTATTCCACATAAGGGGGGACTATACACTAAGAGGGAACGGGAAAACAATTGTGCAAGAACACGTAACCACCAGATTGCCATACGAGAGGAGATTGACTGGGACAAAATACAAAAGGAAGTGATCGAGGCGGAATCAGAGTCAGAATTCAAAAGGCGACTAGGCAATGCATGGCTAGCTGTGTTTGGATAGGACGGGGTGCGAAATGCGGAACTGAGGAGATCGTTGAGAGGAAAGCATCTCAGTGATTGTTTCCCCCCTTGTAGGAACTGAATAGGGCTTTCCGCCCTGCTGGTGTCAAAGCCTCGTCAGATACAAGGAGCTCTCGGTGCAAGAAACTGGACGGTTAGGCACCGCCGTATAGTCCCGTAATCTAGCTGGCACTGGAACTGACTGCGTCTCACACCCACGGGCGTTGCCTTCGACCAGAATCCTCGCCAAGAGAGGTTGGAGAGGAATGTCGAGCCTAGGGTTCTCTTCATCATCTGCTGCGTGCACGAAGTCGACCATGGGAAGAATGATTGTCATGCCGGGGTCTGTGGGGCCGCCTCGGTCCCACGGATTCATCTGGGAGAAGAAAAATAAAAACATTTATAATAACAATAATGCATATATTTCTCGATTCGCGAGAGGCACGCGCATGGCATGATCAAGTTTTATAAAGATGATGCACAGGAAATACGAATAATACAAATCTAAGGGAAAAGGGTGAGAGCAACCTTAAGTAATTTGAAAGATTTGTTTGTCTGTGTATATTTCTGACTGCGTATAGGGTAGCTCACCCATAGCCCTCTCCCACCCACTCACCTTACTAATCCCAACACCGTCGCCAACACGGTGTGGCAACCATAACCTGCAACTGTATTCTAAAAAAACATTCGCTATCAACCGCACCCTTACTTTTCATTAACTCTTCTTTTCATGCAAATGACTGGCCTGTAGAAATCACCGTTTCGGACGAACCCAAATGATGCCCTCCAGACGAAATAAGGCAAATGTCTTGGATTCTCTCTTTATCATGCCTCATCGATATCTATCCATTTTGGCCAATTCAGACTTCAAACTATCGCCGCGAATATAGAGTCCTATGTGGTATCTTCTCTCCCCATAGTGACCGCTTACATCAACCATACCCACTGGCTCCTGACCATTTCTTGTTTCGAAAGGCACGGCCCCTAGAGTGGTA
>LUCM01009947.1:0-16850 GCA_008360955.1 Fasciolopsis buskii
TAGCTGTTGCGAACAGCCGAATCAGACAAACGTTCCACAGCCAATCGGATTCGTGGCCCAACAACCACGATCGTTCACAATAATAATCAATACATGGCGCATCGATTTTTCGATACACTCCTTACGTCATTCGGTCCTGATAACCATGATCCAACTTCACTCACACCTGTTATTTTGAAAGTGTGTAGCTGTTATCTCCAACTAATACAATTCGTTTCTTGAACGCAAAGAACTGCTGAGCGACCGCCAATATGGTTTGCGATCTCGCCGTTCACCGGCGATCTACTTACCTGTTTTACACGCCTCGTCGGCTTCACTCTACAACCACAACAGTTCCAGGACTCTAGGTAGTTCGGTTTAATCCCCCATGTTAGGATTCTTTCAGGATAGCACATCATGGAGATCAGGTTTCCTCAATAGGGTGACCATCTCCATCCGGGTTGATGGGGTCTTGTTCCTGCCATTTCCTGTAAACGCTAGCGTCCAGAAATTGCGCCCATCGTCCCTCTTTCCCTCATTATTGGTCTTCTGTCTACCACCTCAAACCCAATTCACTCTTTTACCGATGAGGTCGCCCTTCCTTATTCTCCTTCTTACCACACTCCTCGTCACGTAAACCCACATCGATTATGACTTTTGTCTCTAATGCATTTCTAAACTCCTACCTGGAACACATCTTCCTCCAGGGCTTCAACAATTATGTCAACTCAGTGCGTTCAAAACATCTTTCCAGACATTTCTTCTATGACTTGTCTATTTCGAGATCCACATAAACTGTTCCTCTTCTTTCTCTATCCATTAGTTCATTATGCCGGTCTCTCTTCATATCTGAGCTTGCCTCTGGCGCTGCGTGCAAATTTCGTTTCCTGTTCCGTGCCAGACGTTTATTCACCTCAGCTCATCTACCGTACAGAGCTCAAATCTGCCCCGCACTTGAATACTGTGGTCAGGTGTGGGATGGGGCTTGGTCTACTTCGCTTTCGCTCCTTGGTCGGATTCAAAAAAGGGCCATCCGATTAATCGACGATTCTCCATTAAAATATTTGTAATTACTGGCTCACCGTCAGGCAGTTACTTCGTTACCTTCTTCGGAACTCGCCTTCGCAGTTCCTCTTCCTGAAACCTTTTCCTGCTCTTCTCGATCACAGACAGTTATTTACATTTATCAGGCTTCTGTGGCTTGGTGTGGAACACTCCCACTTTTAATATTAACACCAACATACAATCCCCTTTTAAAAACAAAATCAATAAACTGGCTCTTGTGTGAACTTTCCCTTTAATTCCGCCCGTTACAGAATTTCCTGCGACCACGGGTTCCACCTCGTCACTGCATTTCACTTTGCGTGCAATAATAGCATGTGAGAACCAAGCTAGTTTCTGACCCGGCCAAGGCTATAGTGACCAGATATCCACTCTGCAATGAACCTTAGAACATGGGTAGAAGCTCCCTTTGATCCAAGATCTGCCTTTCTTGATCTGAAAGCAACCTCCGACTTAGTAGACTGCGATTTTGTAGCGCTGTCTCTCATTGAATGGTGTGTCAGAGAAATCTATTTCTCTTCTGCAGTCTTTGTATGCGAATAGCCGAAGCTGAATGATTGTTTATGGCAACCTTCCACTCAAGTTTATCATAAGTGACGGTGTCCGTCAGCGTTGATCTCTCCTCCACTTTTTCCTTAATTTTTTGGTTGAAATAGTTACAGAAACAGCCCTGTTCTCGTGTGAGGACAGTGACTTTGACAGTCTATCATGCAATAGATTGTCTGGCTTATGAAATCATAAGTTATTCTGAGTGAAGGCTCAAGAAAGCTGCGGGGTTCTTCTCGACCTTGTCAATCATAACCTTGGTAACTTCCACCTTCGAAGTGTAACGTCTCATCGGGAATTTGATGACCCAAAGCGACATTGAGAGCGAAATAAGTGAGTTTTGTAATTCGGTTACGTTCAATTATGTTCCACCAATCTGAGGCATATCTGACATCGGCACAACACCGCTATTAATCAAAGCTAGAACTTGCAATACAGCAGTACGATCGGTCCTATCGATCGGCTCGGAAACAGCTGTTGACGATATGTGCAGTGAATGTCAGTGTTTGAACACTTGCCTTCGTAGTATTGTTAGAATACAGGGAGGGAGTTTCACTAGCAACTGTGGCTCTACACGTTGTTGGAACGCGATGTCCCGTTGATTGAACAAACACTGAATTTCAGTCATCATCACCGTTCAGCGTTAAATAGCCAGGCAAGCCTCGCTAACCGCCGCCCTTTCCCCAAGGTTACAAGAGCAGCAGACAGTGGGCCTACACAGGTGGGAAAAGATAAGATGTTACAAAGGCCAGCACATGGAACAGTCTAACTGTGCAAACACCTTCAATCATTCTGACTCGATAGAAAATGACAACACGATCGCCACTGTCAGCGGTTCACTGCCATATCCTTCGGTGTATCCAGCTAGCTAGTTGAAGGGTCTTCCGGACCCCAACCAACAAGACTCCAGACACCTACTCTACCTATGTTCGCTGTATATTTTCTGATTACACGTTCGCACGTCATCTATTGGCTTCCAGATGGCTTTTTTATTCCTTGCGAGGAACGCAGATTAGGGCACGGTATGGCAGACGAGTGTTCGCCATACACGACAAGTGACCCACTCGGTGTAGTCTACTAAGCTGCATACGCCAAAACAAGGTATTCTGAGAGGCGACGCTTGGTATTAGATTCCTGACCTCCACTTTACTCACCCGGCTACTCCATGCAACCCTGGCGATAATACGTAAACATTAATGGTCGAAAACCTCTAAACGACGAGCATCTCCGACACCCATACTCGCAACAATACAACAAAAATTAATTTGAAAAAGTTAAAGTGGCAAGGACGTTACGTATGCTCGCGGACCGAATCCCTCGGTATACAGTTCTCCGAAGCAGGCAGCCGCTGGAAGATGGGTCAAAGCGATCAGTCCACAACATGAAAAGGTTTATAAAATCTCTAACCAGTGGACTGTGGCGGGTGGGTCGAGTCAGACTACCGGGCCTTGAAGTCGTCCGACGAGAAGAGTGCAGATCTTAGACGATAAGATTAAGTGCCGTGGTCAGTGGAGTTTCTGGGTTTAAAATATCTACGCTTCTCTACAAACCGGTCCCGTTTTTTTAATATTCCCCCAACTAAGACCAGAGTATATTGACATAGTCAGTTGTTGTAAAAAAGCAAACGGAACCTAGCTTTACTCCGGACCATTGTCGTAATGCTGAGGTATTCAAGAACAGAAGACCCAAACATTTACCTGGCTATAATGAAGCCTATACAAAGACAGTGGCATGGGCCTTAGCGAACTCCTGCAACTTATCACTAGAAGCTGCAATCCTGTTCGAGAAAACAGCTGGCCTTTGCAATTTCGAAAACATAATAGGCTAAAGACGACCATGTGGAAACTGCTTCCCTATATATCATACCTTTAATGTCGAACGTAATGAGCGGGGCCATGAAGTCGCATAGCTGAATATTTAGAAGGGGATGGCTTATCTGACGTGAGGAAGACGAGAGAGTTGAGATGCTTTCATCGGACCTACTACTACAGACTAAAGTAATCTAGTCCATTAGAATAAGTCGTGATGTGCATTGTTAGCTATTTAATCCGAAGGACATTCAAAACCTGAGGAGGAGGTACGACGGAATCTGACTTTTTTTATTCCGGACCGCTTGTTTATCCCAGTGGTAAGCACCCAGCGCGGTAGCCGTTTGCACGTTGCTCGCACGCCCATCGAATGTACTCAAATATTTATCACCTGTGATGGTCACATCGTACTACCGGTTGAATATCCTGGTTGTCAGTATTCCGATCGTACACCGTCGAGGAACACACCAGTGATTCTGACGGTTAACAGCAGACAATAGGGGAACAGCGTTAAGAGCCTATCTTAGGGAGGCCACTGGAATATAAGCTTAGCAGAGCGTCACAGGGGTCGGTTCTTATGCTTCTGCTGTTCTTTCTAAAAACAATAAAGGCGATAACTGCCTGAATTTGTAAGTTTTAGTGACAACTTTAAGGTTGCTGCAGCGAAGTCAGTTACAGACCACTCTGAAGGGGGCATAGAATGGGGCTCACGTTAGTATACTGACGTTAACTATTATAATAGATTTATGGATCTAATTCAAGTGTCAGTATTCAATTTCGTGCACGTGCAAAGCTTAACTGTGTTCAGGTCTGTAACGTGGGAAAGAGAAGATTCATTGGCCGGAACTCAGTAGGTGAGACGATCGACACGTCAGACTTGTGGTACCGTAAGGCCCCGCCAACACGTGTCTGCACAACGACCGACTAAGTTTGGTTCAGTTCAGTTTTCATAGGACGAGTTTCGCCCCAGTCCATTCGAGTGTCCTGAATTCCTAGGATGGTGTGCAACTCGGTTGGGCATCGACCTGTTCCACGTCCAGCTCTATGGGTATGGCTAAAAGAAACAGAAGGCAGTATCTCGTTTCACACTGACGGCGAGAGGTATGACGAATGCCAAGCCTTCTCAGTTTAGATCAAGGTGTAGGAAGAAGAGTTGAACGTCTACCACGCTTTGTCACCTTAACACCTTACCTCGGGACACGCCGCGTGCCATTCCTAACCCAAAGCCTGATTGAGCGGAACCAGGTTGGACATGGTTACTGAGTCACCAGCAGCTCGGTTCAATATATTTTCGGCCTTGCTGTTAAAGCAGTGCAATCCAGACAACTATATAGACCCTGTTTTTGCACGCGTGAAGGAGTTCACTTACTGCAGAAAAGTCGTCCGGGCTGGTATTTGACAGGGGGTTACAATCTTATAGGTCTCTAGTAAGTCCAATCGATGTCTCCATCTGGCCATCGAGGGGAAATCTGTCGCTGAGGCGCTGATCCTGTGATTTTTCACCCTGCTAATCAGCCAATCTTGTGGCTAATCTATTCACCCGTTCAAGGCATTCGGCGTCCTTTTTGGAGAGGAGAAACTAAGCCTGCACGCTGAAATCCGTCTGAGGCCACACCATGTGCAGAAGAATAAACACTTCCGACTTAAGCCGGACAAGATTCATTTCACTCCACCTGTGTCAACTTCAGCCTTTTGAGCTTCCGCGGCATATTAACCTGCCCATTTGTAGGTTAACGTGATGGATACCCTCAGATTCTTCACCCTGCCAACGGCGTTCACAGTAAAGAGTTCATGGTCCTGTGGCTCTGTGAGGCTTTCGGTGGCTCGGACTAACAAGCGGCCTTCGCTCTCGTCTCGGAGGTCACAACTGCAGGCACAATCCAGGGCAGCCCAAATATCGCTATCTAGGTCACTTCTTGCGATCCCTGCCATTTCGACATGGTCGGCGAAGTAAACGCTGGGTGGTTTCAAGATGCAGGCTAGGTCATTGATAAAGAACAGGATCAAAGGTCGTCCCAACATCAACCATCGCGGACCACCGCTCGTGACTTGGTAGACCACCGTTCCCCCATTATGACGCAAGATACCCCTAGCAAGAAGCGCCTTCACACAATGATATACCAAGTGGTTCTAACTTGATTAGGATTTACTGAATCCAACAAATTACTGAGTTCGAAATAATTTTCAATGACATGCAAACCCTCATCCGTTATTCGAACAACTTCATCCGAGGAATAAAGGAGATCGGCGCGACACAATAAATTTTCCATGAAGCCTAGATCAGCGGGGCATGAAAATAAGCATGCAGATTGGTATTGGGAGATATGAGTCCGAATAAACTTCTCCAACAATTTCCACAGAATGCAGGCGAGGCCTGAATTTTTCCGTGGCGAGGCTCGGGGCTTCTCTATTCATGGTTTTAACCGCTACCCCAGTTCAATACCTTGGCATGTTCCTCTTGTTCGGTGCTAAACGTGAGTAGCTTGCCCACGGAGCCAGCGATGATGCCGGCTAGTGGCTTGACAATGGCCCGGTGAACATTGTCTGGCCAGCCAAATTTATTTTTGTTTAAACTCTCTAATTTCCTCGTACGTCTTCTTCCGTTGTCAAGAAGCCCCAAATGAACTGTGGTCAGTTGACTAGCGTCTGAGTTTCAGAGGCACCCCTTTCAACCCTTTGGCTTTTACTGCAGTATTTACTCGGGGCGTCTGCTTTGTTTTGGTCATCCGTTACGTCCTTGACTCCGGCCTTTGACGGACCGACACCGGCACCAAAGGAGATTTTGGTGGTACATGGGCGTGACATCTTTTAGTTGCTACCCAGTATATTGTGCCACCTAAAGGTCAAGCTTGCGGTCTGTATCTTACATCAGCTTCATTTTGTTCTTATGTTTTGCCTACTGCATCGATGACTGATTTACTCTCCTGTTGGCCTTTGCGACGGTAGCCGTCCACCAAGGTGACTTCGTTTTGCGATTTCTACAACTCAAGAGCGTAAGTTCATTTTGTAAGGTCTGCAGCGATCCCTTGGTTATTCTTCCTCTTGCCTCCAACGCGAACCCATCTGACCTACCCTAGGTTAACCGAGTTGCTCTAGCATGCAGCTTCGGCAATTCCGCGTCATTGAATTTTCTTGCCACTTCAAGGCAACTCTGGGTTAATGCAAGCAGAGTGTGACTTCGACTCGCACGTGGTCACTCCTGCCTAAAGGAGATAGAAGCTGGAGTACTGTGATGTCATTCGCTCGAATTTCAATTCCAAAATTCACCGCTCGTGATGGGATGTGGACCTGGTGTCCTCTCTAAAAAGCTAGTGCGACGTATTCAGTTGCATGCACTCGAGAAAATTTTGTTCCGCTCCACTAAAGTAGCACATTTCAAAAGCCCAAACTACGTGCGGCAGGTTGGGGTCCCCTTGGTCGCCTTCTCAACCCTATCTGTCGGAGCACTTAAGAGCAATTAATCCCTGGTTTCCCCCTGAAGGCCTATACACGCAATCCGCATCAATCCGTCTTGACCGAAATGGTAGTATGCTGGAACACTTGCAAGATCATACTGCATATTTTGGCCCGTGATTCGAAATTTTTGATCAATTATCGAACGCTGATGGTCCCTCCGTACCATTTACACTGATCGTTCCTGTCCTAGCGATAAATTAGAAGCTCTGGCTCGCTGTTTCACCATAGATCAGTTCAGTTTACATAAAAGATGCGCTACTGCTTCCGTTAAACGCGGGGCTAAATAAATTTAACATTCGCAGGTTTAACTGACTCCTGTTTGGGTGGAGGATTTGAAGTTCATTATTGCCTCAAAACCAGTGTTCACTGCAACAGACAATCCGGACCGTGCTTGAAATGGAAATCCGAAAACAAGTTGACGGCGACCGAACAAGGACACCCTGTAGATGCATCCGCTTGTGGTAATGGAGTAAAGCAAGTTTGTCGCCTGAGCACTCATAGTCACGATAATCCGCAAAACACGGAGTTTGGGTGCACATAATACTACTAAAATGAAGACAGAATTCGGAAACAATTGCTTGGTATGTTCGACTCAATGTGGGGGGAGACAAGGTTACAATGCGGAAAAACAAGATTCTTGCGGGGTAGATCGTCGTCCCTCAGCAAACTCTTTGGTTTAAATTTGAGTAAAGTGATTCCATCTGAGAATAGACAAGGCTCCGTAGGTCCGCACAGCGGTAAGCTACCACAGATTTGCTATTATGTGGCGGCGCATGTTTCCGCGCTACACTCAAATTTGTGGCAGTCAGAAGCTCCTGTAGGATGACTGCCTCAATACGGTTTGGAAGCAGCAAAAAAGGGTTTCGGCTCCGTCATTCCAGAGCACACAGCCTTTCCAAAGATATCCTCTCAGGATAAACATGCAACTTTTAGAGACCTGATGGGGTGAATATCTCAAAAGAGAAAAGAAAAAATTAATTTTAATCTGCTAAATTCGAGTGTTTTATTAGCATTTAGTGAATCCACTCTTCCATTCAAATAGTTTCGGATATTCTCACATTACACGTTTCCCTTCAACGCATTGATTTCATTGCACATTTTAGGTTCAAATATTTCTCGCGAAAAACAAATACATATTGCCCGTTTTATCTCGCAACACGATCTCGTCCTCTTTCGTTCCTTCCTAGTATTTATCGTCCCGATTCCCGAGGATAGTCTGCAAATTATTGTGGGTGATTTCAATCATGCATCGACCCTAACATTGACTGGTTCCTTCGCCTGACCTCCAACCAGGGACGGCTTCATTTTGGGTGGAGTTACTACCTACTACCCTGATTAATTTTCCCCGAAAATGCCCGCTCCAGTTTTGGGTAGCGAACAATGTATGCGTCTGTAAAGGCCCACGATATGCTCCAGGTGAGTTTTCATTCCCTCAGGCAAACAAATCAAATTTGTGCTTGCCTTCGACACTTTTCACGCAACAGCCTTATTCTATCTGCTTCTCTTTTGAGCTGCTGCTGAATGACGATTTCACGCTCTTCACAGAGACGGCCAACACAGTCCTTGATATAGGCTGTCCCCCAGAAATACTGTTTGTCTCAAATGGCCATACCTCCACCCAGAAAGTGAACGAAGGAGACGTAATGAGCACTTCTGCACATCCGCTAATAACTGAAGCATGCGGTATGTTTCCATCCTAACAAAAGTTGAAATGAAACGCATCAACACTACCTTCGCCAGCAAACTCCGCAATGGTAACAAAAACCAAATCCAACGGCGAGACGAAAAAGAAACGTGAAACTTTCTGCGGTTGTCGATAGCATCAGTCATGTTTTCATCCATCCCTCCGATTAAACTCCAACCATATTTGGACGGGGTGTTCATTTGACAGTTACAGGCTTTTCTAGGGAAGAGGTTCTCGGCGTTCTTCGCACCACTATAATTACCACAGGGGTTGGTCCTGACAGTCTGTCCCCAGCTTCTCGTGGAAGATAGGTTAATGGAAAATATTTCAAAACCACTGTTGTCCAAAACGGCTCGAAAAATGTCAACATCATTGGCATACTTAGAGAGATAACACGAGGGATATTGATGTGGTAGAGAGGACAAATTGTGAAGAAAGTGCGTCCTGAAGCACTAGATTCGTGAGAGAATCCGTCTTTCATAATGAACTGAGCCGAGCTTTACAGCGGTAGTTCGGTTATATTTTGAGTGCCCTGCTTTTTCACACAAACTTGTGCAACTCCCAACCCACTTCGTATTTGAAAGTCTAGTTCACGTTTTCCATCTATGCCTCAACGGTGCGGCGCCCTTCCACAGGGGAGTCCATAATTCTTATGGATCAAAATGCAATTTCCGAGGAGTCGCATCGCTGTCCAAATCTCGGAGTTATTAAAGCCATGGTTGTGTCTCCCTGGCATTCTCATTCACTCTCGCAATTTCACAGCCTTTTATTTACTGGTTTATTTTCTTTGTCAGTCACCCCAAACCATCAATTTGGACATTTTCCAGATTACAGTGTTCATCTCGGTATTACTTCAGGCTGCTTAAATGCACCACCGGTTGATCCTCGTTCGTGATAATCATCCCAGATCTTTATTGCCCCATCGTTTGTTGATTTCAAATACAACGCAAGCCTCGACACCACTCCGTCATCCTCACAGAAAGACTGACCCTCATCCTCCAGTCCACCTTGGCTTCCAGGAGACTTTTGGCGCTGGACTCATATCCTCAACATATCATTCGTACTGGCCCCATGGCCGGGCTGGCCAGCTGGTATCAAGGTACGGAAAATTTTCAAGGACTTACTAGACTTCGAATTTATACCGTCCATTCGTGTGCACTGGGTTTGGTTAGTAAAATAATCAGACAGACATGCTAATACAACCGCGGGACAACCGATTGTTTCCAGTTTATGAAGTAAGAGCAACCGTGGGGCCGAACCCAATGCCGACGAATTGTCTGAATAGGCGCAGCGCACAAACTTCATCGATGCATTCATGAACTTACAAATGTGGTGAATAGGGGAGGCGACAGCGTCCAAAATGGACCTATTAGATTTATAAGCACGCTGAAGGCCGTCGTCGAGGGATAAATAAAAGAACACAGGTGCTTAAATTTATCGTGCTGCACTAGTTTCAGACCAGATAACGTTACGGCGATGAAGAAAAAACGTTTCACCAAGGCAGTAGAAAATCTGGATTTTGGGGCGAGAATACTGGTGACGGGTCTCCAACAGTAAGGGATGGAAGATGAGGTTAATGATGGGTTAATTAGGAAAGTATATGCATCCGTCAGGGCCACAGCATCATGCATTAGAGGAGCTGAGGACAGACTGTCAGGACCAACCCCTGTGGTAATTATAGTGGTGCGAAGAACGCCGAGAACCTCTTCCCTAGAAAAGCCTGTAACTGTCAAATGAACACCCCGTCCAAATATGGTTGGAGTTTAATCGAAGGGATGGATGAAAACATGACTGATGCTATCGACAACCGCAGAAAGTTTCACGTTTCTTTTTCGTCTCGCCATTGGATTTGGTTTTTGTTACCATTGCGGAGTTTGCTGGCGAAGGTAGTGTTGATGCGTTTCATTTCAACTTTTGTTAGGATGGAAACATACCGCATGCTTCAGTTATTAGCGGATGTGCAGAAGTGCTCATTACGTCTCCTTCGTTCACTTTCTGGGTGGAGGTATGGCCATTTGAGACAAACAGTGTTTCTGGGGGACAGCCTATATCAAGGACTGTGTTGGCCGTCTCTGTGAAGAGCGTGAAATCGTCATTCAGCAGCAGCTCAAAAGAGAAGCAGATAGAATAAGGCTGTTGCGTGAAAAGTGTCGAAGGCAAGCACAAATTTGATTTGTTTGCCTGAGGGAATGAAAACTCACCTGGAGCATATCGTGGGCCTTTACAGACGCATACATTGTTCGCTACCCAAAACTGGAGCGGGCATTTTCGGGGAAAATTAATCAGGGTAGTAGGTAGTAACTCCACCCAAAATGAAGCCGTCCCTGGTTGGAGGTCAGGCGAAGGAACCAGTCAATGTTAGGGTCGATGCATGATTGAAATCACCCACAATAATTTGCAGACTATCCTCGGGAATCGGGACGATAAATACTAGGAAGGAACGAAAGAGGACGAGATCGTGTTGCGAGATAAAATGGGCAATATATATAGATTTTTGCGATTTAATTTTTTGTGGTAGAAATCCCAAGATTTCTTTGTGTCACGATACTGTCTTTTGTGTTTATCCAGTAGGTCTAAATCGCTTCGGGCTTGCCCGACCTGATGGAGTTTATATACCTCGTCTTCTGCTTGTTCGAATCTCTCACCAGCGTATGCCATTTGTAGCTCTCAATCGACACGAGTAAATCAGCGACATCCGAGTTCAACCTTGATTCTCCTATGCAAGTGACACACGTTTAGACATGGGTCTGTGATTGAATTGAGTGGAATCGATCAGACATTTTCGTAAACAGGGGGTAAATATTGGCACACAGTAATGACGGAGTGGTCATTTCTGCTGAGATGGTGTGATTTATAGCTTAGTAAATGCCAGCACGTGTGCCTGTTATATGGATAAAATCTTTGCGGCCCACCAATGCGAAATCCTGATCCATGTTTGACTCAATATTGTTTTTAATCAACCATAATTCCGTGCTCTAGACGCCTCCTCCTGACGGAAATTTAACGACGAGTTTCGCTCGGTATCTTAAACTTGATCTCTGGACTAAAGGGTGAATAGTCGTCCTGTGGGCTCAAGTTGTTGGAAACTGACTCTGCACCGAATAGTCAACCCAGGAAACACCTTCAGGAGATAAACACCGAAGGTGTGATCCGTAAGCACAACTTTGCCGCACACCGCCACAGCCAGGCCTCCCGCCCGATGTTCACCGCCTCTCAATTCCGCAGTTTTCACACGGTCGACAGGGATGTCCACTAGAGGCGGCTGAAAGAGGACCTCTGATCCCGGATTCCTCTTACATTCTGATGCTTGAATGGTCTCGGCAGTGTGAACGACGGTTGTGGCGCTGGGTCTGGGTCTGCTTCATCCTGCTAGTTCTTCCAATAGTGTGGGGGGGAAGGCGTATGACTCCAGTGTTTATATGCACAGTTATCGATGGACATCGTGTCTTGTCATCCGGCGGCGTCCAAAACGGAAGCTACAGTGCCGCGTTTTATCATACGAAACGGAACTGCACAGGATGGTTATAGTGGTCCTCGAACAATGCCAGTACAGAAGAAAACCTTTTTTGAATCATCCACCGCATGTGGGACGTATGTCGGAGATTTTTGATCGTGCCATGAAGTTGCATGAGGCGCCTGCATGTGCTCTGCCAAGTGCCCTCCGTAGCAGCCGACGGGTGTGGGCTTCGGCGACACTACGGGCTCTCCGGAAAGGCGAATCAAGCAACAAAACACGAGGTCGTTTGTTTTGATGAGCATTTTTTTTCTGGAAGGAACGTGAAAGGCTTGAAAGGGCTAACGGTAATATTTTGCTTCATAGCGGATAGGCTTTATATCAAAGAGCACCACTTAGCGGCCCATATAAAATATCCAATGAGTCGCCAACTTGCGGGCAATAGACAGACGTTCTAGTCTGTGCAACACCGGGTGTTTGAAGCAAGCCTGACAATGGTCCGTGGAATCTTTAGCGACAACCAGGGAGACAACCAAATGAAGTCACTACTTACTTCTGGAACTTACAGCACTGCTCGGGGCGCCCGTCCAATGTTGACAGCTCCACCTAGGTAGGTCGATCAGCGATGGAGCGGGAGGAATGGGGCTTGACTCTTGCGTGACTTTTATCTATTTCATATATGTCTTCAACAAGAAATAAATCAGCCTCTAGCACGATGGCTGTCTGCTGCCTTGGCTTGCTCTTTAACAGCAGCTAACTGCCCACACGTAGGAACGTCAGTGTTCTCCAGTCAATAATACTTAAACATGAATCAACACTGACAGCGCCAATGAATCTGAGAAGCTTAATGAAATCAGAAGTACATTAACGTTCACCGGATAATTTTCGTACTCTTGCCCGTCCACGTTGCATTAGGCATCCTTTTCTGGGCATTTCACATGCTCTTTTGTTCCATACTGTTCAGCTGGTTGTTGTGGGCAACGGCCGAACAATGCGCAGCCAAAATCAAATCCCAAACCAAAACAATGGATTCTTAAATTCTGCTATATCAGATCATAAAGTTAGTCTACATATAAGCCCGAAGGAACCTCAAAGACTAAAAACGAGAAACATTTGGATTGTACAGAAATACGCACTTCGTTCAAGCGGCGCCCAAAACACTGGCAAAATCGTGCTATGAATGCGGACGAGCCCTTAAAGCAACCAAAACAGGGAAATGACTGAACATCAAAGTCATCCGCCGGTCAATTATCTCATGAATTCTGTTTTTGGTGGTTTTTTCTCGGCCATGCTTTGCAGCGGGTCGTCAGTTTTTACCGTGGCGTAATGCCCCAACTTCCCTGATGTCAACGTGATAGAAAAAAGACCACCGAGTATTGCCTATGGCGATGAGTACCTGGCAAGGCTCCATATCCAAAACCTGACTCCGTTAATCAAACATTCTAATGTACTTAGAGATGGGCGGAAATTATCGCCCGTAAACCTGGTGAAAACTAAACATAAACGATGTCTGCTCTACAGTAAGGGAAGAAATCCAAAGGAGAAAATTTCAGCATCATGCTGCAGGTGACGCTCTCGGCAAGGCACTCTGTGCCAAGTTTCGAGCGTGTTAGAAACCATGCTAGAATCAGCAAAACCGATCAGAGAAACACAGAACCAAGCATGTGCTGGACATCAGAGAGTCTTGATCTACCAATCGACGCCAGGTGCGCTATAATAGGGACAGGATTGTTGCAAATCACTGATGTCTTAACAATTTAACACCTGCGTTCACCCACAAACAGTTATTTTCAGGTTAGGTGGCCAGCACTCGGTCAGCCCCACCCAATAGCACTGTTGTGGTTAACAGTACTCTAGCTCCTGCGTTCACGTGCACCATTTTTACGGGCCTTTTCCCAAAATTCTTCTGCCAAAACCACGCAAAACGGATTCACGAATGGACACTATTTTTATTAGCATCTGATATAAATTGACGTTCACAATGCATCTTGACATCCGAAAACAGCTGAGGACCGCATTTTCCATCAATCTTTATTTCGGTCTGCGAAATTTGGCAATAGGCCGACGCTCTTGGTAACAATTCTCCACACGAGTCCACCAGACAATGCCTCATTTGATTCCGGCTCTTCTTCTTTTCTAACCCCACCTTCATCTCTGGATCAAGCCGATATTCATGAAACAAAAGTTAGCCAAAACAGACCTCATCTTTTAGTCTTACGATTACACAATTCCCATCCCGAGTCGCCGCTTTCTTTGCGCAACGGACTGTGCCTCCAGATTCTTTGCGTTTTATACTGCCTCACATGATATCCAGCCTGGTTTTCACTCATCTCCATTCCGTTGTCACATCCATATTGATCCTCATCTCCACCAAATAGTTCTTGATTTTCGAGGATCGCGGCCATTTGGCGGCGACAGCTATTGTCTTCCAGCCATATTTTGCGTCCAGGATGCTCGCATTGATGCATTCAAACATAGTATTACTCGCAGTGCAGGACTGGAAATCCGCCGCAAAAGAATGTTACCGAATCTTTATCTAACTTTGGTCTAAAAACTCGAAACCCTGTGCCCAGCAAATAGCATTGCCCGTTATGATCTTTTGAGCGAAGGCACATTGCATTCTGTTTGGTTTCTTTTTTCCGGGTTTTCACTGTGCTTTCCTTGCACAATTTTGTTCTCGCCTTGCGCATGACTCTCGTATGTCGAGAAATATGCATAAACTAACAAATCTTTCAAATTACTTACTTTTTGATTTATATTATTCGTATTTACAGTGCATCGTCTCTGCAAAACTTAATCTTGCGCAGGCCTCTCTCGAATGGAGAAACATGCATTATTATTGTTATAGACTTTATCCGCCCCCGCAGAAGCAAAAAACAGAACGAGCGATTTGATCTCGTAGAAGTTTACAGTTGCTAAAATTTCCGTGAGTTCCCTGACAGTTGGACTACGTGCTAACTTTAGAATCAGAGTTTGAATATGAAGAGAAACTAACTCGAGACGCAAGGTGCATTCTGGTAAGACGCGTGAGCATCTAGGAACTTTGGAGAGAGATGATGGTGAATTGTCCCCTACAGATAGGGGAAAAGTTTTCTCATTTTTCAAGAGCGTGTATGACAGGAAAAACCTGACGTTTTCAGGATTTACCAACGGTCCGGGGTGGTGCTTATGCTAAATAAGCTGTATGCAAATAAGGACGATGTGCTGAAGCTTTTGAATGCACTTGACAAACACAGATAGGGGAGACAGAACGGCGTCCACTCGGCAAATGTCCAACATTAGTGGACGCAATACAAAAACTTGCACAGCAGCTTTACAAAGCGGCCCTAAGTCTGAGGGAACTTCCAGCGCACCGGAAAGGGGCTACAGTCGTGGTAATATACCAGACAAGTTCTTGGTATAAAGGTGACGACCACAGACAGGTATGTCTGACGTCAGTGTTGCATAAATGCCTATATCGAATAATCAAGGACCAGTTATGCCTGAGTCTTGTAAACAGCAGACTCTTGATTTCCGTACGGCAAGGCTCTGTCAGCAACAGGTTGCATTTAACGAATCGTTTGATGTTTCTTGATGAAAAACCGGCCACACGGATGAAAGCAAAGTAATCGAGGCTTGTCAGCTCGACTGTAATAAATCATTCAGCTCCGTAATTCTTTCTCTGCCAGACCATATACTGCCAGCTTTCGTTATAATTGGTGACTGGGAATCCGAATAAGATGATACCACACGCGGAGCAGCTCAAGGCTCCGTGGTGGAACTTCTAATATTCATTGCATTTAAAATAACTTAGCGCAGGAAATGGCTAACCCTCGCTTCATCTTTGCAAATGTTTTCAAGGTAGCAGAAGAATGTACATGCTGGGATTTAGAAGCAGCCAGTAACTGCTGATATCTGCCACTGAATCTTCACTAATGTTAGCCGAGGACCGCAAACGTGGAGAGAGGCAGCAATGGACATATGGGGGGGGGTGATCGTGCATGGCTTACAGTCGTCTGGGCAGTTCCAGGTAATGATTGCCTCCGTCAGAGTAGCGCCTATCAGAATTCGTATGACAGTATCTTGCACTCACAAGGACGTGGTACATCCTTGGCAAAACGTGCTAGCCCTTCCAATTTTAAAGAATTGTAATGACAATAATAATGAGTATATTTCACGAAATTCGAGTCATGCACAAGGCAAGATCCAATTTACACACAGATGACGCAGTGGAAATCGTAAAACAAAAATTTACTCGTGAAGATGCAGTTTCTGTGCTCTCATGAACATAACCTGCAATAAAATGGGCTAAATTACGAGATTTTGGGCTTTGAATCAGAGCTAGATAATCCATCGCCGAAGCTTTCTGGGGCTGACTATGAGTCGCGCACTGCGAGTCAATCCATGTATAAACGCATCAGAGGCGCGCATCGCGGGCGCATAATTTGGCTGGGAAGAAATGGATTGACTCGCAGTGCGCGACTCATAGTCAGCCTCAGAAATGTTCGGCGATGGATTATTTAGCTCTGATTCAAAGCCCAAAATCTCGTAATTTAGCCCATTTTATTGCAGGTTATGTTCATGAGAGCACAGAAACTGCATCTTCACGAGTAAATTTTTGTTTTACGATTTCCACTGCGTCATCTGTGTGTAAATTGGATCTTGCCTTGTGCATGACTCGAATTTCGTGAAATATACTCATTATTATTGTCATTACAATTCTTTAAAATTGGAAGGGCTAGCACGTTTTGCCAAGGATGTACCACGTCCTTGTGAGTGCAAGATACTGTCATACGAATTCTGATAGGCGCTACTCTGACGGAGGCAATCATTACCTGGAACTGCCCAGACGACTGTAAGCCATGCACGATCACCCCCCCCC
>LUCM01009947.1:18215-33064 GCA_008360955.1 Fasciolopsis buskii
GTGCCATACTCAGGGAGTGGTCGAACATGAGTTTTATAAATGCTGAGGACGCTGTCGGGTAGTTTCATTGTGCGAAAAATCAGACTTACATTTCTCCTAGCTTTAGCCGACTGAATAACTACATGCTCTGAGAAATTTAGAGGCTGAGTAGCTGAGACCAAGATCACGGATTGTGGGTTTACATGCAATAGGAGATCCACGTAGCAAAATTGAATCTTTAAGTAGTGTACACCTATATGTGAGCATTTCGCTCTTACCGGCAGAGAAGCTCATCATCCAGGAGGTACACCAGTCGTCTAAGGCAGACAAATCGGCACAAATTTCTCTAACCGCGGTACTAACTTCATTTGGCTTAAGAGGGTAAGCTATCTTTATGTCATCAACAAACGGAAAAGGGAAGTCGTGAGATATTGAATCTAGTGCATCATTAATGTACATAAGGAATAGCAGGGAACCAAGCACGCTGCCCTGTATGATGCCACTAGTAATAGGTCTGGGATTGGAGATAATGCCGTCAATGGAGACCACCTGTGATCTTTGGGTTAGGTAAGACGAGAGCCAGGATAGAAGAAGATCAGTGATGCCAAAGGCGCTCACTTTGGATAAAAGGTGCAGATGAGGGACATGGTCAAAGGCCTTAGACATATCGAGGTAGATGACTGCGAATGCCATACCCCTGTTCGCTAGGTTAGTTAAGAGGTTCAGGAAGTCAAATTGACAGGTGAAGCAAGAACGAGATTGGAGAAATCCGTACTAATTGGGGCTAAAAAGGTTGGAGGCTAGAAGGTAGTTCACGATGGATCGTTTTACCACCTTCTCCATAACCCTGGAGATAACAGGCGTGTGGCTGATGGGACGGTAATTGGACATATCACGCAAAGACCCCTTCTTATGGATAGGGGTTATTGCAGAGTGCTTCCAGTTGACCGGAGCTGCACCAGAGTTAATTGAAGCGTAAAGACTTTGAGCAATAGCAAATGTATATCAGGGCCACAACTAAGAACTGCTGATGGAGTAATGCCATCAGAAAGATTGTGCAAAAGAACAAGCTTGGAAAACTTTCATGTCAAGGAAAAGTGCCGTTGTAACTTAGCATATTTGACTTTCAGGGAGGCAAGTTGTGAAGACTTTTTTGTTCATTCGTTCTATAATGGTCATTTTCAGGATTTAGCTGGCCGTGTTGCGATAAAATTCATCTGCAGCCGTCTGCGGGTCAGTCTCTAGGAAAAAGCTTCCCCAGTCAAGTTGGCGTACTAGAGAGGGAAACTGCTGCCTAGTAAGATAGGGTGGATGAATTGTGTCAACAGGATGGTTAGGGAGGGTGCATGGATATGGATTCTACCGAGAACAACCCTGTGGTCGCCCCCTGGAAATTTATTTCCGACGTGAACCAAGATGTGGTGAACAGCATGTGTAAAGATGAGATCTAATATATTATTATTTCTGGTGGGTGACGCTACATGCTGTACCCAACCCCCATGATGTACATGGGAAACGAACGATGTTGGGCTTGATGGAGCCGTAATCAAGGACCAGGTTACACCAGGGTGACTGAAGCCGCCGGCAATGATTTTTGACGTTGATGAGAGGGGTGCAAGGTAGTCAGATGTGTCTGCTAAGAGGGGAGTCCAAGTTCAGTATGAGCTGGAGGGCGATAGATACAGGCAGTATGGATAACACAGGACGACACCTTGATAGTGAGCCCTACCGATTCTTGAATCAGTTCGAGTGTAGTTTTATAAGCTTTAGCCTGCCTATCCCTGATGGTCTTCATTTTGTTTATGAAAGATCTGTCTGGGCGGAAACGACGCTGTAATGCAGAAAGAAACTTATAGCAGTGTAAGTGGGAAAGGATGAATTGCTTCCGCATACTCTTCAAGATTTTGGTGGGGATAATGTTGAGACCAATTGGTCTGTAGCTATTTGAAAGTTGCCGGCTAACCTTTTAGTAGATTGCTGCCATGATTGCCTTCGTGCACGTGGAAGGGTAGGTGCTGTTGGCCAGGCAAACCTGAAAAGTAAACTAATGGCGCGGCTAAGGTCAAGGCGCTTTAACATGCGGGGTTGAAGTTGATCAGGTTCAACGGTGTTGTGTTTGTTTGGGCAGCAGAGACCCTTTAGAACTGCCCTTGGCTTGAGTGATAAGTGACAAAGAGTAGAGACTAACAATGGGAGTTTCACTAGATAATGTTCAGGTGGCGTAGAGGGTGGAGATAAAATAGCGGTTGAGGAATTCAGCGTCCACGCCGGGGGGTACTGAAGATCACTCTGGGTGTTTTAGGTCTGCGGTCGACGGCGTCGACGTTTTCGTTCTCTTCATACACCGAAATAAGTAGAGCCTATTTTTTCCAGCTTGATTACCTCCTGTTGGACTGCCCCTTGCTAAGTCCTTTTCTGGTCCTTACACCGGTTACGGACGAGAATGAACGCCCGTTCCTCCCTGGTGAGACCTATGAGAATGAACCTAGCATCCGACTGGGAGCTCTCCCCCAACAAACGTTTTACTGGTAGGCGACGCTTCCTGCAGCCTAGGACTCGGATCTTTGGGACAAAGGAGCTGTCAGCAGCGGAAACTAGGGCTTGCCTCTAAACAGCCATAACCTCAGCGTTTATACATGGAAATCCGTGGCTTTGACACAGGTTTCGGAAGTTGTTGTGGGCCTGGAAGGAAGGTAGAGCTTTGAGAACGTTGGCAATTGGTGGCCAACTGATATATTCAAGGCGGATGAGCACATGGTCACTTCTGCTTGGTGCAAGCAGGTAGTTATCCACATTAACTTGGTACTTAACGTTTGTGACCACCAGATTCAAAACTGAGGGATTCTAGAGCTGCCGAATCAGGATAACCTCCCCTGCGTTTTGAAACCACACTTTTTCGAGAGTAAGTTCTAACAACGCCCTCAGATAATGAACTCGACACTCTGCCCTGGGCTGGTCAGCACTTGGCGAGTTTAGGTAGCCAATGAATAGGACGTGGCTGAAGCTTTTCCGCTGAGCTGCTGTCTCAAGTAAGTTAATAAGCGACAGGCAGTCTGAGTGTTGTAGGCGGGATGTCTGTACATCGCAGCGAAAAGTAGTAGAGAGAGAAGGGAATCATGCCGACATACTCAAAAGTCAGCAAGTTTGAGATTAAAGATAGAAGGCAGCTGTCGTGGCACGACAGAACTATACTGGCGCGACCCCTGTCTGAGTCATCCCTGATGCTGTTAAGCTAAGGATGGCTATTTCCGAGGCATGCATTTCAAAAATAAGCCCGGTTTACGTGAGAAGTTGACTGTGGCTCGCTCTCTGCAGCTAACCTTCCAAATTCGCGGAAAAGACTTAAGCATTAAAGACGCTTGAGCACATTTTTAGCTGCTGCAGGGCCGCAAGGGACATCTGGTCTGAGAATTTGTGGGAATGATAATGATAAGACAGGATAGCAGAAATCCTTAGTTGGGGGAGTGTTGGTGTACCGTTGATCCGTTTTGGTGACAGGACTCCCGAGAGGCCACTGCTTCCCTGGCTTTTTGAACATCGAGGAAACACTGGTACTAGGCCCGTTTAGGACATTTACCTCTGTTGCACTGCAGTCCACTTTGTGTATTGTAGTCCATTTTGCTTTTGGGAATGGGCTTCTAGGATCAAGGGTACTTCTTGCTACTTTCTCCGGGCGAGATCCATTCGTCTGTTGCCTACAGCAGGGTAATTATTTTCCTGCCAATTTTTTCCTCATAGGGAGCGTCTTGGGGAAATTAACTGACACCGCTGGCGTGCTTATTGCATCGGAGATGGTAGGTATAGGTTTGGGTTCTGACGCGATGTATCTACACCGCGGGACGAGAAGCCACTCTGGCGCCTTGGCTCTTGGTGAGTTTCTTTCTGGTCACCTGTGGTTCCTTTATGCCATCGCAGGAAGAAAGGTTCACGAATAGAGACTCGTCTGAGCCCTTGGATCTTAAGTTTGTGCTGATGTCTTCGAGGTTAATTTCGCAGCATGGTCCGCGGTTCCCACGTTTATCAGGATACCATGGAGTCTGTAGGATTTCTCGGTAACTAACCAAGTGCGCTGACACTCCAGTAGTGCGGAGGTTTGAGGTGACTGAATGCTGGCGTGAAAACATCACTATAAACTCGCTTTTTCGAGTTGTGTTCCCACAGGATAATTTTTGGTGTACGTTTTGGTATCGTTGATTGTTTTTCTGCTCCAAGACATTCATTTTGGGAGATCCGTCATGCTTGATCTGCTGCCCTTACCGCCAGGAGCACCTTCGCGGTTAAATGATTGAGACTGAGAAACTCATTTTTCAGTATGGCCACTTTTGCAGTAAGCTGACAGATTTCCTTCTCTACTTCAACTTCTTCCGTTCCAAGAATTTCTAGAGAGGTGGCGTTTTTGTGACCGTCTATTCATGATTTTGGGACGAAATAGTTGACCGAGTAATGTGTTCCCTCTCCTTCGTGTGGAGCGCGCCATCCCAAGAAAGCGGTGTTCGGGCATCGGTACTTAGGTCAGGGTTATGTCGTATTGAGGCTTTTCGTATGGGTGTGAAGAATTAGTAGGCAAAGACTTAAATGGAGCTTACATTAAGTCCTTACTATAGAAGATGCCGACAGCAAGAATAACGAACATTGGTTCCACTTCAGTCCATTTTGCAGCGGTCAAACGAGCGTCGAGGTGGGTGTGTAACCGGCAAGTCTCCATGGCTTCCAACGCTGCGCTGAATTTAATTCCTGAAAGGCATAGTTTTTGGAGCTGTCATACAGATACACACGGGAATAATTATGCATTATACTCAACTAAACACCACGGAAAAAGGGAAATGAGTTACGCCGACGACATTCACGTTCCCAGACTCCGAGATGCTACAATACAGCATAGACCCAGAGTCAGAATGAAATCTTTTATCGGTGTGCAACAAATAACTCTCGCAATCTGGCCTCGAGAGCCAACAACCAGTGCTCGAAGAACCAGGCTCTTGATTACATCCTGCAGCAACTCTTTTTAGCTTAATGCTGCGTCCGCGTGTTCAAACCGGGGGAGCAAATTCAAAGGGATCGCTAGCTTTCACGTCTGTTAGGTACCTCAAAATCTTAAGGGGATGCACTAAGCCAATTGTTTTCTCCCTAATAGTGACCCAAGTCCTGAAACCTTTGTGTACAACTATTCTCGATCCTAAATCACTATTGTCGGTGTTAGGCACTAGATCTTCTCCATACAATGCAAAACCCTGCAGTAGTATGGAACCCAAGATTTTTTTCGCTTAAATAGAACTGCTTTACACCGCTCCTCGCTGTGGGTTCTCTTTTAGTTTTTTAGTCAACTAGGGTGTTTTTGTAGTTGTCTTAACATCCTTAGAGCTTTTTCCTGGTCAAAAAATTGCCAAATTTTTCTGGACACCTTATTTGGAGCTGATCTCCGTGTAAAAATTCTGCTGACTATGCACTTGAGATCTAACTGTAACACTCAGCTTTGACAAGGCGTTCTATTGAACACTTTTATATTGTAAACCGTAAGCCACATCGATTTATTTCTCCCTTTTTACGATTAATTTCACCAAGAGTCCTCTCTACTCATTTTCTCCTTTGCCTGTCCAGTCGCTTATCGTTACTGTCCAGTAGCCCAGAATCAACGCGACACATGGACTGCAAGGCATTCTTCCCAAATCGTCATGCTTCTTCAGTTTCCGACCATCCTCCTTAGCGGTCGTCGGAATTAGCTGGTTTTTATACTCTCTATTGTTTAATTACTGCTTAGAACGTTTTTTCCGTAGATACAGCCTTCCTCTCCATATAAATTGTCAGTGTCCCATTTCTATCTGATTATATTTGCAGTAACCTTTGACTACCACCATACTAGTGTTGGTACAATCTTAAGTTAGATAACGACCCCTTAGATCGATTCAAGATCTCTCGCCCAGTTTCCACTCTGCGATTTGACAAAACTTAGCACTCCCAGGTGGATCCCTTATAACACAACCACACAGCCATACACATCGTCCGAATTCGTTAGAATGGCGGTCTCTAGGCCTAAACGTGCCAAGATCGTACCAGTTAGACACACGGCGTCCACACCCTGACAGCCCGTTCGCCGGCCTCTAGCGTGCATTTTTATTGTCGCAGACGTGTTCGTGGAGACTAACAACAAAGCACGGAAATTAGAGCAGGCGATTGCTGAAGTAAACAACAAAATTTTACTGATAGAACCAGTAACTGCAAAGCTGCTTCCCCTTATCTACCTAACTAGGGCCCCCGAAAACCCACCACGTGAATATCTCGCTGGTGTCTGTCGGGCTATCGACTCAATATCATCAGAAATTAAGCAGAGAAACCTAAGATCGCCCAATGCTGTGGTTTGCAATGTCCCTGACCGCATTCCGCTAGACTCGCTCAAAAACACTGTCCTCTCTGCTTGCAATGTTCCCCAGCCACTATTTGAGACTACCTAAACGAATGTTAAGCAGAGCATGTCCTGTATTGTTCCAGTCCCTTAGCCCCGCTGCTAAAGAGCAGTCTTTGAAGAGTGAAGCTATGATAGCCTCAACTACCCCGTTCAAATCCATAAAAATTACCTCTGACAAAGCCCCTATTCAAAGGGAGGCCCTCAGACCGTATGCAAGTGAGAACTCGAAAACGGTTCCACGAAACATAAATCCCCCCAAGCTACCCGGCATAGCTAGTAGCTTGACACCTAAACCGGTTCCCGTGGCCCCAGCACAGCCACAGGAAAGTTTTGACTTAGACAGCTCATTATCGTCTCCTTTGCCACGGCCATCCCGGAAACGCCCGCATATAAACCCCTCACCTACGACTTTCCTCGTGGGCCTCAATGTCCTCTCTCCTCCCCGCGAAGCAAAAATGTCTAGCACCAATCAAAGCCCGCCCTGCCCCATCCAGACCCTTAAGACAAAAGATACTGATGGTAAACCTGCGCTCACACCATCAACAAGCAACACACTACTCCCCGGTGGAACAACGCCGGCGTTATTAGCCCAGCGACCAAAATACTCCGACCCCACCCTATTCCATCCCATTGTTAGCCCAATCACCCCGGTACCACAACTGCCTGACTGTAATCGCGCTGACTTTCTATTGCCTGCCGTTCGTTTCACGTGGACCAAAAGGCCACTGCTGAGAGCATTTACGAGCCGGAAGAAAATCGCAGACCTGAACCGTAGATTTAAAAGACCTGGCGATGCGCCAGCTGTTCCCCAACAAAGTCCTCCGCTGTTGCGTCAGATCTCCCACAACAGCTGTCTGTGGCCTCCATTCAGCACACCTCCACCGTCCCATTGGTACCACCACCAACCTCCGCTTATCAGCTACTCGACCCAAACACAAGGACCGTACCCCATTCCACTAATGTCTCTTTTGCGACCACACTTACCCAGCCAGAAAAAGGGGAAAACCCACACCGCCCTTGTTCGGTAATTAAGAGTTTGGCTACTTTGTTGGACGGTCTGGGGAAGTAGCTCATCGTACTATCCAATTAAGCTTCACCACCCACCCCTCTGCCTTTCAACATGCCCCTGTTCCCCCAAACGCACACCGGGTACGCATGCTGACGTCTATAGCAACTGCCGTTGTTCTCCTTTCTTAATTATTCATGCAAGCTTACCGAAATTACTATGTGGTACGAGTTGCTATCGTTCAGGTCAAACACAAATTACTGATCCCAATATTTTTATGCTTCTTCCTTCTCTTCTTACTTTGATTTCTCGTATCAAATCCTGTCCTAGCAACCAGCCCACACTGCCATCCGCGAGCCATTCCGGTAAGTCCTTTCTTGGCAACTGGAAATAGCAAACATCGGTGGAAGATAATATGATCAATTATAATTGACTCCCTGTAGCATGTACACCGGGCCCGTAGACCAGAAGAGTTCCACAACCAGAACAAATAGTGACTTTATTCCCTAACCATTGCGCTGGCCGTCCCATCAGACCAATGTAATCTGCATTTGCGAAGATTTCGGAAGATGAATAGGAACGCGGTTCAAACAAGGACTATAAAGCACAGGACTGACTGAGACATATGCTCTATAGGGTGAAAGCTGCTGATGTTTGTTGCACACGTCCCGTCAACGTAAACTACCCCCTGCGTGTTTCATGACAATTGTCTGGTCCCCTTAATCTTCGTAAGAAACTGACTGTTATTACTATTCCCACTCTTTGTTTACTCATTTTACCACCAGCTGGAACAATTTTCAGACTGCCCCTCTCTCTCTCCGGCTCTTCTCCAGGCTCGCCAATGACCACAGATGCAACGCAAACTATCGCCGAAAGCTCCACTCCATCCTTTGTGCTGGGTTTTATCCCCGTTAGGAAGCTGCTATCCTGATCTGACGCTCCAGTACCTGGCCGCGCGACCCTAAGACAAGCCGAGCCACGCTAATGACCGCCCCGGGTGTCCAATCTCAGATGGACCATCACGACTGGCGAAACAGTTACTAACACTACTGAAATGCCGCGCAACCCCGCAACCTCCAAACTCGTACCGCCACAGAACAACATAATCTCCAATATCAAACAAGGACAACACAGGTCATTTATGGCAAGTGTATTTAAGGATTGATTGTTAATCTTACACGTACCGTTTACTTCCCGCCACACATCACAATCCGCTCCCGGCCGCATAAGTCCAGTGACCAGTTTTATAAGTTCCATTGTCTCTCTTACCACAATTCTTAATATATTTTCGTCCCGCAAATTGTCTGATGCAACCTTGTAGGTTTCCTGCTGTTTCATTCTAGGCATTATTTTGACTATTGAATGTTGTTAATTAGTATTCTCCATCCGCCTCATGTGATATCCAGTGTGATTTCGACTCTTCTCCATCCCGCTGCTACATCCATATTAATCTTCATCTCTACCATTTTACCTTCCTGATTTTTTATGAACCCGGCCACTTGACAACACCCACCATTTCTTCCCAGCCAAATTATGCGCCGGCGATGCGCGCCTCTGATGCGTTTATAAATGGATTGACTCGCAGTGCGCGACTCATAGTCAGCCCCAGAAAGCTTCGGCGATGGATTATCTAGCTCTGATTCAAAGCCCAAAATCTCGTAATTTAGCCCATTTTATTGCAGGTTATGTTCATGAGAGCACAGAAACTGCATCTTCACGAGTAAATTTTTGTTTTACGATTTCCACTGCGTCATCTGTGTGTAAATTGGATCTTGCCTTGTGCATGACTCGAATTTCGAGAAATATACCCATTAATATTATTACTGTCATTATTATTATTATTATTATCTCTTGCGGGATGTCTCCTCCGACTTCCGTGACCAAGCTGCTTGCCTCTTTAGAGCAGTAGCCTAACATTGCACTCTAGACTTTTGCCGGAGTCATAGTGGCTAGAAGAGCTTGGATGATCTGCCCGAAAATTTGTTGGACATCTTCCAAATCATTCGCATCAGTCTCAATTGCATGCCTTTGATCTCTATTCCCTTGAGGTTAGACTCATCAGAGGGACGTAGCCCCATCTTTCAAGATTTTCCGGTCAGTTCTGTTGTTTGATTTTGCCACCAACCCACAAATCTCTCCTAGAAGCCACTCGAGAAAGATCTTTAGACAACGGCCCCGTACCTCACCCAGAGCTAATTTGTTTATCCATAGAGTGATCTTTCTCTGGAATGCCCCGCCCGGATGAGTTTCCAGCTCACAGAGTGAAGCCACTAACATAAGGAGCCTTGATATTTATTTATTCCTCAGTCTCTGCGCTCAGTCAGCAATGACCACTGCCTCCATTACTCAATACCTTTTACGCACCAATTCGGGATCCACACATAGCGCGATGGTGTCATTTCTTGGTAGAGTAGATTCCGCCCTCTTCCACCCAGTTTCTCATGTGTCACCCCATATCTCTGCTATCAGTTAAGCAACGGAAGAGCTGGAATCTACGGGCTTGTCCTTGCGGCCGCGAGCCACTTCAAGATTTCAAGATTTCTACTGGCCTGGCCGACTGAGCTACGCTGCCGTTTTCTTGCGTCGTAGGGGTTTCTCTTCGACTGCCATGATGTTTCGTTCAGTAGGTGTTGATGCTGCTTATTGCGCTTGCTGAATACGGTCAGGTTCCTCGGTTTTACTTTTCAGCCTTCACTGAATGAAAAATTAAGCGTCAAAACCCAGCGGCGAAGTGGATAATCCTGACTCAATGGCAATGTTTTACCAGGAGTTTAGCTTTCATTGTTCAATGACTTGAGGCAGACGTATGCCATCCGTTTGAGCCTTATCGCCAACAGTTTCTTGCGACTCCTACCGTAGGGAGCCGGGTGAAATCATGAGCAAGTAGTCGTCCAGTGTTGACCCGAACTTTTGATGTCCATTCTCTTCCGCAGCAGTGCTATTTAGGCAACGCATGGATCCGTTGTACATGTGTGGGCACGACGCAGGAGATACACCGATTGTAATGCCAGTATGAAAGGGTAAGCTGGGCTATTTAGCTTGAAAAAATCAACACGAAGTTCCACTTTGGAAAGCATCCTAAGGCCGTCTATCTTAATGCGGGTCTCGCATCACTTCCGCTTCCCCCTAACCGTTGTGACCATTTGTGCGTCATTTTTGTTCGGTTCCGTATGATTGCGATAATGACAACCCAGGCACCCGATCGGTACAACGAAATAGTCGGGAACGATTGGAGGTTGAGTACATTTGACGGACGCGTGCGAGCCAAGCAAATGGCAACCGTGCTGGAGGTCAAATTGCGGTGAAACAAGCGATTCGGAAAAACAAATCCGTTCCGCCACGAGATATATGGACCAGCAAAGGCCTTGGAGCAGGCAGAAGATAGTCGAAGCGCCGAGCTGGCAAAATCAGATTTCACCGAGTTACAGAAAGAAGCAGTGCCTAAGGATACTGATTTACCATTCATTACCGACATCTTTAGATCCAGAAGAAAAAGGAAAGCCTACCAACACGCTATTTTAGCCAGATAAGGCTGGAAGTTACAGAAAAATTTTGCACGTGCGCATTCGCACCGTGACGACGACGATGCTGTCTGGACGTTTGCGAGGCCAAAAGATAAAAGTGAACAAAAGACTAAACCGAAATCAAAGGGAAATCGGATCACGAAAGACGACTAAAGTGAGTGACGATGTCGCCTAACCAGACACCAACTACTTTTAAATAGGCGCTACGTCGTGTGGTGTATCCTTAATTTTTAAGAGACCCGGTTAACGGCTCATCAGCATTGCGAGAGACCGTTCGTGGTCGAGCGTATAAAGTCGTGGCCTTTTGACGCAAAAATTTAAGGTTCAAGTCCTTTCAAGTCGTAGTCTCATGTTCCCTACCGCTCTCTTCCTAAAAATGATGTTCACTGTTATTTTATAATCTCTACCATTCGGGGAAATGCAGTGAATAAACATGAGGGCAAAGTATGTGTAGATTGTCCAAGTAGTGCATATCTACAACTTAGCAAACATTGTAGTTTTGCATTGTAGTTAGGCTTCATACGGTGCTGCACATTAACCGAGCTACTGGCTTTTCATTTCTCACTTATCACTAAAGAGCCAATATGCAATGTTTAAAGGATGCGCAGAAGGTGGCAGGCTTTGGTCACTGGTGATTCTGCTGTGTAGCGGAAATCAACTGACTTAATCCCGTCTAGAAGTCCGTTGTGCCTTAACGCACTGAATAAACAGCAACTGGGCTGGGTTTGGTCAAGTCTTCCGCTGTCCCGAAGCGGAATTACTGGGAGAAGTTCATGTTCATCCTGTTCACACTGGAACCGCTGCTTCCGTGACCAATTAAAGGTGTCGGTTGGCACTACTGAAGCAGTAATGGACTTCTCGGGATTTCCGTCAGTCCTTGCTAGTGGTGCAGCAACTGAATTTTTCGGGGCGTAGACCTCCCCGCAGACTGCATTGCACGGGCAGCGACCATCAGGTGCACCGAAGGAACTGACTTATATCCTAGTGGAAGTTAGTCTCATGTTAGTATGTGTGGAATTACTTCATTTCACTGAATACCACTGAAGTCCTCGTGGCTCTTACAGCACTAAGCTACACCGTTCATTGTTTTGTTACTTTGTCACTGAGCACATCTCTGATATGGAGTCTACTGGTGATTTCTGCCGTTCCAAAATATTCTCAAGATGGGCCCCGGCCCATTGGCGATCCAATCAATCTTTTCTCAAGTTAAATCCGAATGAAGTGAAGTAAAGAAGAACAAAAACTTATACAACTCGTCCATGTCTGAAGGCGAAACGGTTGGTCATCGATACCTAACCAATCATATGTGTTCTTGTTTTTTTCTTATTCCATGCACCATGTGTGGTCGTAGTGGAAAGGGATTGCCCTATATTCGCTTGGTTCCATCTTTCAGCCGGTAGGGGTGGGAAACCGATAGCCGCGCCCTCGAAACTAGGAACGGTCCCAAACCCCACATGGTATTTATACTTGAGGCCTGGTAAACAGCCGATTTACTGTCTGATATCAAGGTGACCGACCCACCCGAGATTCGAATCTGACCCTTTGGTCGGCAGGTAATTAATCAGCTTAACCACTTATGCTCGATCCTGCTTTCAAGTGATGTAATGCCAGTGCGAATCGAGACTAATAACAGGGCAGTTCTTCATCTTAGATGGACGACGTAGGCTCGTAGCGGAATCAGCTTATATGCGAATTATCGTGATTAGACATAGGAAGATTACATTCGTCCTTCTACCGTAGTGAAACACGCTAGCTTATTTGACCGTCCGAATTATCAAAGCACTCGTGTCACGGTCACATTATCACAGCAAAACCTTTTCCAGCCGCACTCTCCGTTGTACAATGTCACTGTTGTTGATCAGGATAAGGAACAGCATCGAAGAAAACCTTTGCCGTTTTGCGCTGCTGCCGCAAAGAATAAACCAGCGCTTAATGATAGTAAAATCGCCGTCGGGAAAAAGCCGATCGGGCTTTTGGGATGCGCAATTTCTCACTGATGGATGAAACCCGACTCGGACAGACTGAAGCAGACAACAAGTTTGCACCCTTCAAAGGACTTGAATATCAACAAGGCATCGTCGGTCTTCGTAAATATTATGCACAGTGGATATCACAATGTTCCTATAAAGTTCAACCTCTGTATAGTAATCTAGCGTTCCTCCCGCAGGATAAAATTACAGCACCATGCAGACCATCAAGGGCTGATTTATCGCTATCCGTTGCGTCAACGGTGTACCATAATCCGCCCTTCATTTTTGATACGAAGGCTTCAGACGCTGCAACCGACGCTGTTTTCACGCAGAAATTCAGACCGATCACCTGATTTTAAGTTCATCAACGTCCGATGAACTACAACACCCGTTATTGGAAAACCGGACGTGCGCCATCTGCGAAGCCGTCCGAAAGTGACGACGTTTATTTGGCACACACTTTCAGTTGGCTAGGGAAGTAGCTTTCATGTATGATATATGCCATTAGCATGAGTTCGAAAACAATAAAATTCAACAGTGACGCATCGGACTTTCTTCTGCATCTGGCATGTCTCTGAAAGAATTGGATGAGTCTCCTACACCCTGGGACAGTTCCATCTATGCAGCGGAACACAGATTTACTTTTCGGATTGTTTGTTTAACTGAAAGTTGTCCGCCAAGTGCGGATGCCGCTTGTCAAAGTATACTCAGCCAGCTACCGCTTCCGACTGTTTTTCCTTGTGCCGTTCAAGTGTCAGGGTTGCTAGTATTGCAGTCGCACGGAGCCGAGACAGATTGATGCAAAACTGGTCACAAAGGTTAGAACCAAGCAAGCGCAATTCGAGTTTAGCGCTAGGACAATCGGTTCTATAGCTTCCATTCTCATAAGTAACCGTATTCGTTTGTGGTGTCCGCCTCGAGTTAAAGCCGAGATTTTAAAATATATTGGTTACAAACTTGTTAAAAGCCGCATCGCACTTCTATGACTTCGTGTCGATTTTAGGGGCCACTGTCGTCGCTGATTGTAAAACAGATATCTTGCAGTATGTCATGGTCGCTGACCATTCTAGGGCTTTTGATGCTGCAGATTTTAATTGTGCCAGTTATTATCCAAAAAACCTATCGTTTTCTTAGTATTTTGAAAATGAATTTATTTTGAACATCGCGCAATCGAAAATTTCATATATCAGCGTAAAATCAACCAAAACGCTTTCTGTGGTCGGCTGTTTCACGTAACGGTTAAGGCAAGTCAACAAAATTATATAAACGGTAGAGCTCGCTTGAATTCTGGCTGGTATCCGTGGGCCACCTAGGAATAAGCGGCAGTGCTCATTTTCCCTCTAATGCTAGCGGGTTGGGCTAGCTGTACTTATTCCGCGTGCTTTCTGTTACGTGGTTGCTCACCCGTTAGAGCATCAGTTGCTTTCGTTGTGCGACTACGGAGATTGTAGACCCGGGCCTAAAACATTGTCTCCAGCGTCAGTGTGCATTCGTGTCCTGCTAGAATACGGAATGTGTGCTATCGTGAGACGTCAGTGCTTACGTCTTGTGCTTCACTGCGCGTTTTGATTCATCCCTGTCACAATGAGACTACACCTTGAGGGAGTGTGACGGCTTGCGTGCCTCCATGATCCAACGAGCTATACAGGATGGCTTATCTCAAGCCGAAGATCCGATCATGCCTGGAAGGTCAATGGATAGAGGCCTGACGAAGTAGCCTCCTGGACCTCCAGGTCGGGGACTGATCTGAGTTAGCAGCTCAGTCGGAAAAACGAGTGGAAGAATAATTGATTCAAGTAGATGGGCTTCCACTCAGTTATGTCACGCTGCCTTGCGGTCAGGTTCTTGTCAGAACCAAAGGCTCTGGTTGAAAACCCTAATCGTTCTTCTGCTTAGCGGCTGTACTCCCTAGCAGTACCCGTCCATCAATCCCCAAAGGCTACACACCTACAAATAATACCATACTG
>LUCM01009947.1:39319-60773 GCA_008360955.1 Fasciolopsis buskii
GAGGTGTTGATGAAATCACTTACCTCCTTGCTTCCTGATATTTGAAACGAGGAGCGTGTCCCGCTGTCGTGGGGTGAGTCACTGATTATACCCATCTTCAAGAAGGGTACACGGAGTGACTGCAGCAATCATCGTGGGATTAGTTTAATTCCGATAGTTACTAAGGTGTTCGCTTCGATCATGCCGCGCCGTTTGACACCGATTCGCGAGAGTAATATCCGCGAACAACAGGCCGGATTTCGCCCAGGTCGAAGTTGCATCGACCAAATATTCACTCTTTGACAGTTACTCGAAACGCACCACACACACCACCGTCCTACGATCGTAGTCTTTCTCGACTTGAATGGTGCTTTCGCCTCAGTCAATCGACCAGCACTATTCAGGGCTCTCCACCGGAAGGGTATGCCAACGAAATTTGTGAACCTGTTGCGAGCATTGTACTCGCATACCTCTGGTCGCGTTAGGGTATATAGTGAACTGTCACGTTCATTCGAAACGACTAGTGGCGTTCGACAAGGGTGTCCCATCTCTCAATTCTTGCTCAACTTCGTCATGGACGAGGTGATGGAAGATGCTTTAGGAGATCTCCGGGATGTAGGAGTCGAACTGGGAAATGGAGGAAAGCTATGCGACCTAGATTACGCAGACGACGTCGTATGCCTGTTCGAGTCTGCGGACCATGCACAACGGGCACTAGATAGACTGTCGAGATCGGTTGCTCGCTTTGGCATGTGCTTTGTTACAGGACTGGACGACAGCAGCGCCAAACTTGATACTGGATGGAGAGGAGCTGACGATTGTGGACCGTTTCACCTACCTTGGTAGCTGCGTGTCTAACGATGGTAGCTCGGGATTGGAGGTAAGTATGTGTATATCCAAGGCTCGTGCAGCTTACGCTGGATTGAAGCACTTGTGGCGTCGGCCTGATATTCCACTGAAGTTGAAAGGTCGTGTGTACTGTGTTGCAGTGCGATCAGTTCTGTTGTACGGTTGCGAGACGTGGAGTATGAGTGTGGGCGATGTTCGTCGGTTGGAGGTTTTCGACAACCGATGTTTACGTAGTATGGCTAGGATTGGATGGAGTGACCGGGTGAGTAATATTGAGGTTAGAAATCTGGTATTAGGTACCACTTCTGAGAACAGCTTGTTTCAGCGTATGAAACTTAGCAGACTACGCTGGTTGAGTCACGTGTTGCGTATGACGAACACTCGTCTACCATACCGTGCCTTATTTTGTTTTCCTCCTGAGGAATGGAAGAAGCCATGTGGAGGCCAACAGATGACGTGGCAACGTGGGATGAGAAAATGTACAGCGAAGTTAGGTAAAGTAGGTGTCTCACGCCCTCATTGTTGGGGTCCGAAAGACTCGTCGTCGAGACACTGAAGGATATGGCAGTGGACCGTGAACAGTGGCTTTTGTGCTGTCATTTTCTATCGAATCAGAATGATTGAAAACACGTGCGTTTGTACAGTTAGGCTGTGTTTCGTGTGTTGGCTGCAGCAGCATCTTATCTGTTCCCGCCTGTGTGGGTCCACTCCCTGTTTCCGTTGGATATTCACTCTTTTTATATAAACGTGTAACTCTGGGGAACGGCAGCGGTCAGTGAGGCTTGCCTTGCTGTTTAACGCTGAACGATGATGACCTGCGCGGAAATCGCTTATATGCTCCGCGTCCTTAATTTTCCATTTATTTTCCCAGCCTTTCAAGTGTCAAATCCATCGGGCAGGCAGTGTAGGATTCGCCCATCCCCTATTCAGTTACGTATTTGATAAGATGCGTCTTAAGCATTTGGCATGACATTTCATCGAACTGCGTTCTTGTGCGTGTAGCCGTTCAAACACAACTAACAAGCATCTGCATTGAACAGGTTCGAAATAACCAAACAAATGCTAGTGGGCCGAATGTTTCAGACGACGCTGTGGAGCGCAAAGTCCATAGTAATAATTCAATGTCATAAGAAATGAGTGAAAGTCGATCTTGATCAGACCTGCTTTTTTACTGCAAAATGTCGTTCCGTTGACCGCAAAGCTGATCCAGTCTCGAGCCTCGATGGTTTCATCAGCATTATTGTCATCCTGCGACGTTAAGCAGAAAAATGTCCTCCGTGAACCGTTTAATCTCTTACTATGTTACACGTGGCAATAAGAAAGTATGACGTGTGCTGTTATGTACTTACTGGTGCAACTGAAGTTCATTACCCATATTGTATCCTTCATTTAAGTTAGTATGAACTAAACCTCGTGTTTGCAGTAGTGTTAGTCCCGACCACTACCTCGAAGTCCTGAGGTGACAGTTACTTGATGTATTATGTGCTGGAAAAACGTTTAAGACAACCTTCAAATGAAAAACAACAGTACGAATTAGTAGTTAGCTTCCCCCGTCGAGTACTCATCGGTGTTGAGGCTAAAAGCGACTTCTCCAGGGACTTGTTCCTGCCAGGAATGTTCATTTTGGTTGGATTTGCGGACCACCGTTTGCGGTGCATACGCCAACAAAATTAATAGGTTGCCGAAACAGCGCGACCAACATTCTCGACTACTGCACGGAATAATTACACCTACTGCCTTATTGCGCTATTAAACCACACTTCATACCCGCTTGCGCTTGAAGCATTTAGATGTTTTCACTCTCTATCGGGAAAACTGCGTAAGAAGTATTAGCAATAACCTACCACAGAATTAAAGGGAACAGATGTCGTAAAATTTGAACAAGAGCATAAATAAATGTCTTCACTTTTGGATGTGATCTATTTTACACCTTGAAAACTGCGCTAGCATAATTTGTTCGTTCAGAATTGTGTTACATTGGCGATTTTCAATATCCGCAGTAGTTCTTCATTCCAGATTGTGTTTTCTCGGTCTTTGGAAGCGCTACTCAATACAACGGCAAACGTGGAAAACCTGTCTGTGAGCATTTACGAGTCTCGAATTGACTCAGGTCCCGTGCCCTTATGGCACTGCGTGTTTGAGCGCCCAACCAGATCACGTGGAAGCTCGAAGCCCTCGGATGGTTTTTTTCAGCCGGATCCTACTCGACCATCACTAGTCACTCAAAGGGAACGACTAGTAAAGGCACAAAAGATTCTGGCCTGTCGAGAAATACTATTCACCTTATCCTGCGAAGCGTGCGGTCTGAGAGGAAATAATTTTCAAAATGCAGATTGCGCTTCGTTTGCAACGGAGGTAATTTCAATTGACGCAGGGATTAATTTTGTTAATGTCCGATTCCCGTTCCCGATTTTAGAGTCATATTTCACTGACCGACCATATTGAGGCTTATCATTTGAATACGCTTCGTACTGAAGATTCGAAATGGTAAAAAAGCATCCCCATGAACCAGTCAGAGCATTTTGATAATTGTGGCCTTTTCGTTCCATGATGAAACGTCTGTGGCACTCATCGGGACTTCATATGGTTCTTTGATCACAGCATCACTACTGTCATCTCTCTGAGAGCTATTGAGCATTCTCCATCCATTTCTGTAAAGCTTCAAGCATGTAATGAAATAGACCTTATTACTCGGGGATTTTGTTAATGTCAGCAATAGTTTGGAGTGATCGATCTACTAGGATTTTTCTCCTCGCTCATTCTTTTAATCCCACACTATTGTTCAGGTGGCATATATATATATATATATATATATATATATATAAGCACGGAATTCATAACAGAACTGTTATTTTTCGATCTCGGCATGTCGTATGTCTTTCGTGCAACTTTCGGCTCTCGAATATTCCTGTTTTTACCTTTAACCGTTAGTTGTACGGTGGTGTTAAGTATTCGATAGCGACATTGTTGGCATGGTTGATTTTGGTTGTCCTACATCATCCTAATTGAGACGGGCTTCCATTCGAATGTATCGGGAATGATGCATTACGTCACAATAACATTGCAAAGGTGTTAAAAATGAGCTAAAATTAAGGATGAACAGCTAGGAAAAAAGTTTGCTTTCTTGTGCAACATGTTTTTATTTTTATTCCAACTATTCCTGTCAATTAATTTAATAATTCGCCAATTGAAAAAAACCGATCACGGAATTCGAGTGTTAGTCACATCGTTTAGCGTCTTTAATCGGCGAAAGCCCTCATCTAACAGAGAAGGACTTTCGTCGATAATGGCATGGGCAACTAATGGAAATCTGTATCAAGGTTACCATTCTACTAGTCTGGCTCGAAGTCAAAGCTAGGAATGTTGTGTCATTTCCACTGTTCTCCAGTAAGAGCAGATGGAGTGGAAAAAAATGAAAACAGTGAACAGGTCCACACAGGACACACCGAAGGCGAAGAGGATGGTGTATAGCAGTTGCCTGGATCAGTGGGTGACCATCATTAGGAGAATTGTATTGGCAACACTAACTTGGGGTAAGGTATTCAAACAGTGGTCTCGATTCCGAAAAGTAGTACTGAATCTACATAGGTTGGTATGATTAGAACATGTGATACGCACGTCCACAGGTCATCTCTTTCGATGTGCTCCACCTTCCATGACAGCTATTGGTCAACTGATGGATCGATCTAGTTGATCGACGGCATGACGAAATCTCAACTGGTGCATTATCCTTGATAAATCCAGTTTGACCGCCTTGATGGAGCTCTTCAAATTCTCTCCAGGAACGGCTGAGGATAATATAGATAAATACTACATTCAGATTTACTTTCACTCGAAGTCCTCATTAAGATGGTTCTTTTCCTCGTGCCTAAAGTTCCTTTAGAGCAGTTCATTTCTAAAGAGTCATTGCTGTAAGGCATCGAGCATCGAGCGTAGCAGCGTGAGGTTATTAGTTGTCAAAACAGACAAATTTGGATTGCGTTTCTTACATCTACAAACTACGGACTCTCCGAGCATCAGGCAACCCCGTCCGATGAAATCTGGTTTTTGTGGTTGCCCTTAAGGGTAATGGGTTTTCAACCTTGTAATAAAAACAATTCTAAAAGTTTTTCCTTTTTCATCTCAATATGATCCCCGTCGGTATTCGCTCAGACGATAATTCTGGTGACGAAAGTTCTCGATTTTTCCAAATGGTCTATTTAGATCTTTTAGCTGCACCTCAAACCATATCCTAACAGGGGATGTTTCGTTTGGAGGACCAGATATGACCCTAACGGGAAGCCAGGTTAGTATTGCCTCTCCGAGTCTTATGGTTTCGGTTTAGCATTCGCCAACTGGTCACTTGTTGTGTATATGTCGCGGAAACTATATCGATCCCTTCTGGGCCCTAAAACGTCTGCTTTGTAAGTGGAGGAAAGCAATGGCTGGTGGTAGTCGAATATCGATATCTATTAGATGAAGTCAGTCTTTTCCACTGCCTAAACAAGAGTTCGTAGGTTTTGGTTTTTGTCGACGAGTCCAGTCATTCGTGACCAGACTGATTGCACATGGTTATTTTAAATTCCGGTTGGAGCTTTCGATGTGATTACCCTCTCAGCAAAGTATCCAGGATTCGAGCGAACTCTGGAAGCAGAACAAAGAAGCTCTGGGCTCAACGGCAAATGCCACACATGACCATTTCCTGCGTAACTGTCAGACCAGTTGCTCTTTTGGATGCCCGCAGATCGGTCTCTCTGGCTGCCACATGCAATGAGACGCATAAATCCTTGAGAAGTCAGCTAACCAAGAGCATGAGAAATGACCGCGAGCACCTTTGGATAGGGAAATATAGGGGAATGGAAAGAGCTGCAGTTATCAGCAATAGTCGCGATCTTTACCGACTTATTAGGAATACGTGTCCATGAGTGCCGAGCGTAAGCGAGGTTATTAAATAATCCGACGGCACGCTGGTCCATTCTCAGGAGCGTCGGCTGGCGTGTTAAGCAGAGCTTTAGGGGACAGTTTAGTTGGCCCACGACCACAGCGGGGCTTCCACTTATGCCTGCAAATAAACCATTGCAAGTGGATAACAACCCTCCATCGGAAATGATGAAGGAGATAGGTTTCCTTAAAAGGTATAAGGCAGCTGGACCAGATGGGCTGTTGCCATCTATCCTCAGGGATGGTGGCGGAGCGTTAATGTCAGAGTTGATAGAACTCCCGGGATCAATAGAAAAAGGGGAGAGATTCCCAAGGACTAACGTAAATTGGTGTTCGTATCGATTTGCAAGAAGGATGATAGATCCGCATGTGAAAACCACGGGAATTAGTTTGGTGAACGTGGCACCGGAACCGCTATGGGGCATTATCCTCCACCGATTACCTAGTACTCGGGAAAGGTGTATGGGTGAGAACCAAGCCGGCTTCCGTAACGGTCGAAGTTGTATTGACCAAATCTTCACTTTGCAACAGATCTTAGAGCAGGCACATATTCCGTAGACTCAGCATTTCTGTCTCCCTTGATTTGAAAGCGGCTTTCGATTCAGCCGATCATGCAGTTGTTTAGCCCTACCTCTCACGGAAGGGGTGCCAGAGAAATTTGCTTCACTGATCCAGTCTTTGAATACGAACAGCCAAAGCCGAGTTCGTGCTTACGGTCACGTTTCACCCTGAGAAGTGGCGTTCGTCAGTATTGCTACTTTTCACCTTTTTCCAATTTTCCCATTGAAATGGTTACACAGATAGCCCCATCCTCATGTGAGAATAGTAGGATTGATATTTACTCAGACAGGAACCTGTCTGAATTAAATATGCGGACTTTGATCTTGCATTCTTAAGTGAAGATTCAACTAAGTTTAAGATTTTCTCCAGCGTCCGTTCGATAGTATATGTTCAGAATGCATTGTGCACCTTGGACGCGTAAAATGCTGTTGGAGGACTGGATTGGCTCAAAGCTGAACCCTGTTGTTGTAGGGGCGCAACTGAATGAGTAGACCTAATTAATTGAGTGGTTGTATCTCACGTGGTGATCATACATCGTATGAATTGTCTTCTCGTATGCAAGAAGCTCGATTGGTGTTTGCTAATTTGAGGCTCCTGTGGCGTCATCATGACATTCGGTTATCGATCAGATGCCGGGTATACGCAGCAGGTTTGAGGTTGGTTCTGTTACACGACTCTGAGGGATGACCATTGAGAGCAGAGGATATGCGAAGACTTAATGTTCGAACACTATTGTTTGTGTTGTTGGTAGAGTATGGTGAAAGGATTTTGTGAGTAACTCAGAGGTTAGGTGTACGGTACTAGATCCTAGGGTCCGGTCTTTAGAACAGGCACTGAATCAGAATACGTTAAGGTATTTGGGACGTGTTTTGTGCATGCCTACAGAACATCTGCTTCGTCCTGTGCTGTTCTTCGAGGCAGGTGATGGTTGGAGTGACCAGTTGATGGCACGGGGAAAAGTATGAAAATTTTAACCAGTGGACTGGCTCGTGCAGTTACAGTTAGGTTACCGGGTTGGGGTCCACGAGATCCCCCAAGCGATGATTGTAGACAATAGATTGTATGGCTCAGTGGTGCACCAGTGGTCTTCTTGCACTCTAAACCTTTATTCTTCTCTGGTATAGTTCCTTAAATTAATATTTTGCACCCGTTTTTCGTTATTCCCGCTCTTCTGTTTGGCCGGATGATTCTGTGAAGTAGAAACCAAAACCAGAACACGTTGGTGCATCGTGGGTGGTTTTAGAAATTAAGCTGAAACCAAAACTGCTTGTTCTTTAAGCTGTGTAGCAGGCATCTGAATGCTGCAGTCGAAGTGATCACTTGCCACTAAAGTACTGTATATATATATATATATATCCAGTATAAAAGTCAGTCGTTCATCTGGAGCTGTTTTCTCGACACTTGGGTTAATAAATTCATGTGCTTACCCGTACTCGCATGCGTCACAATGAAATGCGCGTATATTCGATTTCAAACTTTGAGCTTTTGTTGAATACTTATGTTGCGATAATTTTAAGCACATTAGCTGCTCGACTACTTTATCCACTGTTCGTATTCGTCGGGAAGCGCATTGCAGTGTAACTTCCAAACCGTATTGGTTAGAAGATGTGTCTTTCTTTTTACTGGTATATTGAAGATCAAGTATATGAAAGTAATCCGATATCGCGCCCTAATATATTAGCAAAATTTACGAGGAAAGGAAATCTAGGAAATTGGTGCAGCTGATTTGTGCCGGTACTTCAGTAAGTTCAAACAACAAACGCCAACTGTTTTCGCTAATTTTACGTGTCGTTGTAGATCATTCATCAAAACCGGAACCAGCTGACAACAGGATTAGTGCAGTTACGAGAGACATTTAAAGGATTTGGAAGCATTTTCTCTAAAAATGGGGGGAATTGCGCTGGACGTATTTTGATTCAGGTTGCTGTGTCATCTTGCTGTCCCATTTCAATGAAATAATCGCATTAGAATTCAGCACAGAGAAAACAACAGTTTACACATAGAGCAAACCTCACAATCTATGAAGCTCGCCCCCCATCAGCTGTGTGAGGAAATTTGTGCATTTATCCCTTTTTAACTGTTTGATTTCATGCCCCTCTTTGACGAGGAACTTGTTTTTGAACTTCTGCCCAACTCAGGAAGTTGTTTTGGTGCTTATTCATTATATCGGTGCCTCCATATGTCCTATAGGACCAGTTAATCGCGTCGTTATTTCCTGGCGTACAAATCTCCATCAGCATGGACAAGTCCATGGAGCTGGATTCATCTAGCCCGCAAAAACCGGTTAGCGTAAAAAGTTCTGTGAGACCAAGATTGACTGGGGATGCCAACGATCTGATGGAAATTCGTTCCTTGGGTTTACAGCTCCATCGCATTCTCGCTGCGCAACACCGGTCTGCATGGTCCAATCTTGCCAGTTTGCCTCAGTGCGCCTGTGGGCCAGTACAAGTCCCCGCTCGTTATCGAGCTTCTGGAGCAAACGCGTTAACTGCATGTCACTTTTCTGGTGATCCGATGGCCGACCCATCTACCCAGTTGAGCCAGAGCAATTTCTCGATCGCTGTGGCTAGTGTGGCCGGTTTTGCTGGCGCCGCCGCCACTGCCTGGTCCACACTCAACCTGAATAATCGCCAACAACAATCTTCGACCAGTACATTCGATCGCACTGATCCACGATTAACTATGTCTCAGCAACGCATCCCAACCATTTCCATCACACAGGATCGCTTATCACTGTTTACGGAGTGGGGAGTTCTTCATCCCACCGGGCATTCGAGCTTGCCACCACTAGCTCCGAATGCCGTAATAAATCCAACTATCACTTCCGGTTCCAATCCTTTTGACGAATCTGTTCCCGGAACAGCTAACGTTGCTGCTGTGGAGCATATTCTTTGTCGACGAAAGGCCGACGATAGTGCTATCCAAAGTGTGATTGGTTCTAGTTCTTCTCTTTTAGATCGAACGACTGTAATATGTAAACATTACTATCTTCGTGAAAAGTGAGTGATCATCTGAAATCATATTTTGACCAAAAATTTATTAATTTTCTCTTTGCTGTAGATACTAGTACTTTGTTCGCTCTTGGTTGCCAAATGTTGGAAAATGAAAAAGGTTAATTAGTCATCTCTGTTCGTTCACGATCCCCGTACTATTAGGTTTCTTAGTATATATATATATATATATATATATATATATATAATTGGTTTGTTCGCTGAGCTGGGAAATTTGATTGCAAACGTTTCATCACCTATCGAGATGTCTTCGTCAGTGCTTTGATGTTGTGGCCACAACATCATTTGCCCAGCTCAGCGAACAAACCAGTGCCATCCTGTTGAACCTGAGCTACGAGAAAGAACATCATTCTTTAACCTGCTATCATATATATATGTATATATATATGTATATATATATATTTATATATAATAGAATTGTACACCCTTTTTTTGGAGAAAAGCTGGATGTCCTGTTGACGGCACAAGTGTCGTAGGTTCGCGAAAGTCAATCTGGTTTCCGCAATTCGTGATGTGACCGCCCCAACACCCCCAACAGTGATCAGACTCCCGAGGTACTTGAAGTTGTTGACTAACTCCAGCCGATCACCACGAAGGATAAGTTTAGGCACCAGTTCTCGTCAGTTGTGAAGACGTTTGCACTTTGAATTTGCAAAGCATATACCGTAATTAGATACCTTAATTGCCAAGCGGTCCAACGCGCATTTAATTCCCTATGAATCGTCAGGCACCAGAGTAATATCATCGGCATACCCTAAGTCAGAAACTCTGTCCTCTGAGAGGAGCCTAACTCCGCCGTCCTAAAGATCAGATAGTGTTCTGTTGAAAAGAAATAGAGATATAGGGCAGCCCTGCCGTACTTCACTGGCGAAAGCTGGCCGCAAGTTTTAATCCGACCCGATGAATGAAGGTACAACTCTTTGAGGACGGACATTTAATTTTCAGGTACTCATTTTTCAACAAACAGTACCATAGTGCACAGCTATCAAAGGAGTTGAAGGCTGCACGAGTCTGAGAACACGGTGACCGCTGGCCTTTGAAAGGTAAAACGATGCTCTGACAGCTGTGGGAGGATCAATATTTGGTCGGTGCGTCCGTGACCAGCGCGAAACCAGCCTGTTCCTAGCGAGTTTGCCCTTCATGCGTGTTGCACAAACAGAAGCAGTTTTGACGCTATTGGAATTAGGCCGATACCCCCAAGAATATCGCAGTCACTACGAAAGCCCTTTGTAAACATGGAGACAACAATCGACTCCCCCTACCCATTCACCCACGAGGAGAGAACTTTCTCGGAGTACCAGACGTTGGGGAACAAAGCTTGAATTCCTCTGACCAGTTCTGTTCCTCCATCTTTATATAGGACTAGAACTCGGATCTTTGTAACGTCCTAATGGTTGGATTTCCTTGAGGACCTCCGTCTCAGTTGGTGGATCTGTCGTAACAGACCGCTGGACGCTTGCCGGAGGAGCTATGTGAGGGACTGACGGTCAGGGTAAGCTAAATTGCTTGAAAGTGCTTCGCACAGCGTACAAGACGTTGCTGCTGATTGTTAACAGGCGAACCATCGGCTTCACAGATCGTTCCGCTCATAATCAATGTCGTCCTAACGGTAGCTGGGATGAGGTGAAGCAGCTCGCGGGACTTTTCCATGGCGGCAGCATGTTCCAATTCCAAGACTCGTTAAGACCACCAGATTTTTGCTGCCCCTCCCCGAGCTAGCATTGAGTTCACGTCTAGTTATGATGCTTGCTTCGTTATACTCTATACCAGCCAGGATGTACTGGCGTACTTCCAGAAGGCGCAGATTCAGCAGAAATCCAGTGTCACAACGCGACGGGTCAGGTCACAACTCACTAAGCCAGCAGAATGCAAAGCTTGTCGCATTGTAGCCGACTCTGCAACGTGAGTTTTGTGCGTCCATTAAAGCACACGGACAGCTTAGTGCATACTAACGCGTGGTCGTAATCGAGGGAGTGCTCAAGTACGACCGGCAGTCTTGCATCCACCCCCATTGGTGGCTAATAGCGACGTGGTCGATTTGGGTCCACCACTGACTCGAAGAGGGCGGACACCAGGTGGTGTGCCGGAAATTGAAGCGTCTGAAAATCGTGGTGGCGAGAAGCAATCGATGTTCTGAGCCCAGAGTCAGAACGGCAGGAATCGAAACGAAAATGGCGTTCTAGATGCGCCTCATTCGAGGACAGCCGACCTACTACAGCATTCATGTCTCCCACCAAAATCACGATGTCGCTTCGCCTTGTCATACGTTAGATTTCGTGCAGGTTTTGGTAGAAAGTGTTTCTGACTGCATCTGGACTGTGATCTCCAGGCGTGTAAGCTGTGACGACAAGCGAAGTGTGTGTACCCAAACGACAACTGTTCACTCTGCATGAACCTCATTGCACTTAACCGTTTTTCAGCTGGGATCTAATAAACATTGTAGCCCCAGCCCTCTCACTGAGAGCTTCATCAGCGCCAGAAAAACCAGAATCCGCAGGTTCAGGGTCGATAGGAAGGCGCAGATGAAACTTCACGGAAGAATTAGATGGGGATGCCAGTCGGATAACAAAGCTGGAGTCTTGAATGCTGGTCTCTTGGATCCAACACACATCGATGGCTATGGCCATCAGCGCATGAGCTAAACACCCCATCTAACTTACACGCGTCATTGATCGCACAATGAATGTAGGCAATTCGAAGCGACTGAGGACGAAGAAGTGTATAAGCCGGCGGAAGCGGGTTCGGTGGGACTGGATGCTATCCGAGGGAGAATACGGGAGTACAGGAACAGTAGCACTATCACTAACATGGCCAACTTCAGACCCCGCAGAATGTGAGAAAATCGGATGTGTAGAGGGAGTAACTCGAGTCACTAGGGGAACGAACAATTATGTTAAGTGGAAGATTGCTTTTGTGAATGAGAGAAGAGCAAGAAAGGTTCGTCTAAAGAATTCATTTTCATGGTATACGTTGTGGGGTGTTGTGCCACTCGGTCGCCCGGTCCAGAGTAGACCATTTTACTCGAGGAAGCACCTGTAGCTTTTGCACAACCAGTCGCGTTGGCCGGGATCAACAAACCTTTGTCACTCATCTCAGTGTTTTCTCTCCAGCTAGTGCGAGTCCTAGCTCTGGATCTCGTGTCCTCGATTGCTGCGTCGATCAGTTATATTCCGTGTTTTGTTATCCGACGTCTAGTGCTGATGCCTGTGTCTTATGTATACGATTCCATAGTTGTGCTAGTCCGACGACACAGTAGTTAGCTACTTGAAACGGGGCCCCACACAACATTGCCTGACAATCGTGGATACTCTCGATTTGAAAGGCGCGTTCAACTCAGCTGACCGAACAGCGCCATTTACTCTTATTCACCGAAAGAGTATGTGTAGAAACTTCGCTAACCTTCTGTGAACACTGTACTTGCACAGCTGTGTCTGCTTTGGGGTAAACGGTGAACTATGAAGTTCATTACACAAGGATATCCCGTCTCTCCTTCCATGTTTAAACTCGTCATGGACGGGGCAATGGAGGATACTCTGGGAGGTTTCCAGCATTTAGGCGTCGAACTATACGGAGTCGCGGCGGCTGCAGCTTCATTCGGTATATGCCTTACACCTACAAAGCGCAAAATGGTGTTACAGGGATAGATGTCGGAAGCGCCCAATCTAATGCACAGTGGGAGGAAATAACCACTAGACTGTTTCAGTTACCTCAGTAGCTGCTTCATTAAGATGATAGCACAGTACAGCGGATGACTATGCTTATGCCGGGGTCTCGGGTAACGTACGCTGGGCCCGAAGTACTTGTGACTCTAACCGGATATTTCACTGAAGTTGAAAGGTCGCATACACGGTGCTGCAGTGCGCCCAGTTGTTTTTTCCGTTGGGAAAGATGGAGTTTGCGTGCAGAAGATGTTCGTCGATTGGTTTTTGATCACCGATGCTTTCATAGTATGATTAGGGATGACCAACCTGTGGGCCAGGAATCTAGTACTGGGTATCGATTCAGAAAACATCTTGGAGCGCATCAGACATAGTAGCGTACAGTGGATTGGGTCATGTGTTGCGAACGGCAAACATTCGTCTACCACGCCGTGCCCTATTTTGCGTTCCTCCCCCGAAGTGAGAAAAGCCACATGGAGATCAACAGATGATGTGACAACGTGGAATGAGAAAGTGTGCAGCGGAATTGGTTAAAGAGGGTTTCGCTGGTCCCTGTGGTTGGAGTCCGAGAGGTCTGTCACTCGGGTGGTTGGAGACATTGAAGAATATAGCAGTGAACCGTGAACAGTGGCGGTGTGTTGTCGTTTTCCGTCGAATTAGAATGATTGTAACCAAGTGTCTGTGCAGCTAAGCTGTTTTTTGTTTTCCTGCTGTATTTTTCTCTTTTTCCGTAACTGCGAGAAAGACAGCGGTCAGAGGAGCTTGCCATGCTGTTTAACGTTGAAAGAAATTGATGATGATGAGTACTAGTCTGAAGCGTCAGAAATGAATTTCTTCACTAAATTCGTCAACGATCTTCTACCTGTCATGTTCAATACGTTGTTGTGCGTAGCTCTGAGTGCGTTCTGCATATTACAAATTGAACACGGTTCTCAGCCACAATCTGTGTTATTTTTCTTGTGAGGTCCATAAGGTTTTTTTGTATTTACTTGACTAAGGGCCAAAAGTGCTTTCATGTTTTGAAGTCTTATCAACAGTGAAGCGCTAAGTTCAGACCTTGCCATTGCCATTTTGACCGTTTGTAATAATCGTTCTCTTGTGGGTGGCTGCTTACAACTGGATTTGCGGAGCCCTACGTTGGTTCGTTACAGTTGGTCACTAACTCTGAGAATCGAGCTAGCGCTGCGATTCATGTTTTCTGCTCGCTTGATTCATGTAGGACAAAGATGCAGAATTGAAGTCACAATCATGTGATTGAGTCGCGAAAATCTTCGGTGAACCAACTGCTTATATCCTCATTCTCTTTTGCCATAGTCCTCAGATCACAAATGGAATCACTTGTTTCATGTCGTCATCATTCGACGATTTCAGATGCCGATTCCCTGGATTGTCTAACGGCTGATCCTCGACTACAGCTGTTTATAGTAATATGCGCCACTTTTCATCTGTTGCAGGGTATCTAATCTACTGTGTCGGTTCGCTCGGGACACTCCTTTGCGGCTCATTGTGCATTGGGATGCGATAAACTCGGCTATATTCACCTCTGCCCGTATATGCTGCTATGCCATCAACTACGATGCATATCGGTCCTGGATGGGATTGTCCATATCACATTCTGGTGTTTCGCTATACCTCCCTGATCCACCTCGCCACTGTTACATTGGAACAGACCTGGCGAGACTAAAAATTCTGCTTTCCAACCGAGTGAGTCATTACAGCTTTCATGGTTCGCTTCTCTGTATCTACTCACGATCGCACTAAGGGGAACGCGTACTTTCAATTTGAGAGTGGTATCCGCAGGAATCGGCGATAGTAGCTCTAGAAATGGAGAAGTGATGCGGTAATCAAATGGCCCACCGAAACTACATTGATGTCAGAAACCAGTTGGCTGTTACTCGGCTCGTTACAACTCTTGACCTAGTGAAGTTCCACGTTTTTTCTGTGCCCTATCATAGTTGCCGGTTCTCCATGCATGAGCAGGGCTCTTAGGGCTTTGCAATGTCCTTACCGCAGTCTTCATGTTTTTTAATGTTATGCAAAATCACCAGATCCCACCAATTTTAAGCTTGATGGAGATCTTGGTGAGGCTGGCGTGGTAAAGTCTGTATATATACTCCGGGACAAACAATTCCCATTCCTCGTGGATTTTCGTAATTCAGCTACTTTCTCGCTTCAGGGACCCCATTTTTTACCAGATAATGAGAAAATCCATTTTGTAGTATCAATTCTAAAAGTGTTTGAATGGCGAAATATCAAAAAAGTGACCCCGGCAAAAGTTTCCAACGTAACCTAACCAGCGAGGCTTGAGACCACGTGCTATTATAGCCGTTGTGATTCGAGAACCTATTGTGGCTTGTGGATGTAAGTGATACGAAATTTTGAAGCACACGACCAATGGTACTTTATGTTAGGTCACCAGTTTGGTTTCCGGCGTCGATATTCTGCTACTCAATGTAACTAACGGCACAAAATTATCCGATGGTTCTTAGCTGGGTTAAGTTCAGGTTGACATCTTGGTAACGGAATGAACCTAACATCGGCGACTAGTATACACCTCTACGGTTACAAAGAAGTTATAAATGGGTATATTATCTTGTTACAATATGATATTCAGTTTGGAAATTTGAACAACTAGTAAGAGCTGGTGTCTCAACGTACAGAAGTAGGTATTGACCTTTTCGACGGTAATAAATACTACATGTTCTCCCAGTTCTTGGACAGAGGAAGCTTTTTGAATATGCAGTAGTGTTGTATCATTGATTTGTTGGCCTAAACACGCACTTTTATCAGTCTGTGTCATCGATAACCCGGCGCACTTGTGCCATTTAAAAAGATTGTTTTCGTTGTCATTTTAGTATGCGCAGCAGTAACCATTTGATCTACTGCATGGATGTCGACTCGATAAACAGTTAAGTTTTTTCACTTTTTTGTTCGATCATTGACGGAAACATCAGTTATTTGTAAAGTTAGGTTTAAAGCACTTATCCTTACTGAAACTCCCAGTTTTGATGCAAATCCTGTAAACTTCAGCTCCTCGGATTTAATCTCTTCTTACCGCTATCATTGGTTAATCCAAAAGTCAGGCGTAAATTTTTTTCGAATTCACTGAGGCTGCGGGTATCAACAGTATGACTTCCGGCATTCACTTCATCTTGTTCGAACTTTTTGGTGTTCAGACATGTAACCATCGTCTCATTTTGAATTCTCTATCCTTATGTTGTCAACTCGATGTTGCCCAAGGAGGATGCAGCGAGAAAGTAAACCAAACCCTAAAATCACAGTGGTTCTGTCGCACGTAATCTCAAGACTAACGTTTTGGGTCATACTTTGGACTTCGGGAACTTTGTTTATGTTTTTCGCGTACTTTGCATATCAAATAAAATTTGAAACCCAACTTTAGATTGGATTCTTTCACTAGCTAGTGAGATGGTCTGTCCAAACCAAGTACCAGCATTACGAAAATCCACGGGAATTCGGAAGCTTTTGTTTGGGAGTATGTCCAAGTAACTAGTGTCTTTTGTGGTTATTAACTTCTTTCGGTTTATTCCGAAAGCGAGTTTCCATCTAAGTGGTTTCGTGTTTGTTCGACAAAACCGGTCGAGATCCAGTAAGATCACTAGTGCACTTTTGCATACCTAGTGGTTTGCCTACTATATTGCTTAAGAGTAATGAGATATTGTCTGGGATCAATGCGCAGGTCGAAGCTGTTGCAACCAGACTGATCACTAGTAAAGCACCTTTGTCTCCTGTCATTAACGTTGCTAATGTTCTTCATGAAGCAGCAAGTTACGAACATTGAGGCAGTGATTTGTAGCAACTGTCAGGAACACTTTTCCCATAGTTCTTTGTTGTACTTGAATGTTTAATGACCGTCTGTTATTTCGAATGGCTGCAAAGTTTATCTATCATGCACCGTTACTACCAGCAAACTGATGAGGGCCACTGTCCCATCCACACTTCGCTCCAAGTTCAAGCTCTAGTTGAGCTTGCTCATGGTTCCTAACAATAATGGGGAAGTTGGACAGTGTCCTCGTGGTTTTCAGTATTGAGCTCGATTTTCATAGTGCCTGGTGAAATCATCCCAGACTGACTTTTTCTTGGTGTATACTGTTATATCAGAATCTATTTGGAAAATACCTTCTTTGTTGTAATATCAGCATTTTGGAGACTTATTAAGAGTTTGGCTTTTTATCCGAGTATTCGAAGGTGCTCTCTGTTTTCATACAAACAATGCGTCCCGAGCCAGAATTTCAAAACATCGGTGATTTTCGTTCTTTCGACGCATAACTTCAATAACACTTCCGTCAGTTGTTAGGTACTAATTCGTCCCAGTGCGACTCACATTCTAAAAAAAGAAATATGAAAAGTCAGATGGTTAATTGCTACTAGAGTTTTCGAGCGCTAAACAACCGACTTTCTTGTATCTCATTGGAGTCACTTGCTACGATGGTTCCGTTTGAGAACTGGCACATCCACTTACCTTCCACGGTAGACTAGTTTGCCAATGCGATGAGTGCAAATGGAGGTTAACTGAGGGTAAGACCATTATCATCATTGTTGTATTCCTTCACCAAGCTTGGAATCTTGTTCAAATCCCGCCCCGTAGTGTCGTTACGGTTGAAAGACAAAGTTCATGATTCTGCAGCCTCGTTTTGTATCTGTTCATTTATCTGTTCATGTGGGACTGTACATCGGCCGCACGACCAAGCGTTTGTCTGAACGCATCCGTGAGCCCCGCCCTGCATGGTTGGACACTGGAACAATTAAGTTACTTGATAGTGTAGTCGTTTCACATCTAGCACAGACTAACCATACCATTAATATGATGCAAGCTTTCCAGACCCTGCATAAGGTCAAAGGTCAACAATCTAGGGTGGCAAAGGGTCGCCTCTTGAGCACTGCGGAAGTTGTCGGGACTCGTCTTCACAATCCTCCACTGTGCTCTCAAAAACAATTTATGGTTACGCTTCAACTCCCTTGGCCCACCCTCCGTCCCAGTGGAAACTCTAGACAACAAAACAATCAACACAACACGTTTGTACAGTTAGACTGTGTTTCGTGTGGTGGCAGCAGAAGTATGTAACTCTGGGGAACGGCAGCGGTCAGTGAGGCTAGCCTTGGAGCTTAACGCTGAAGGATGATGATGATGAGTTGTTCCTCATCCTATACTTGAGGCCACTGCTGATATTGATGGACTACTTTTGGTTGTTGTTTGTCCCGGATAAGTTTCGGGGCGGACTTCTCTAATCATTACTCCATGCAATGGAATGTAAATCTCTTAGAAATATGTAGGAACACCAGCATCTCCTGAAGTGCTGTCTAACAGAGATGGAACGATGATCGGTTGGCTCTCACTGCTGCTGTTTGGATTTTGTTGGATGGTTTAAACGATTGGTGCATCTGCACGCCTAGAACTTACTACGTCGGGTGTTTCTGTCTGCTGCGTCGTTCCTTTGTCAATGCACCTACCCTTGCCGTTCTGTTTGTTTTTTAGGAGATAAGTGGATTTACCCAGGTTGACCGGAAGTCCGACTGAGCGTTGGTGCCATCCAGCATGTCTTGCATAACTGTCGACAATGGACTTCCGAATTCTTTAGGGCTCTTGGCGAATAAAACTCAGGCAGTTCGACATTGCAGCCGTGCCATTTATGTAGAATAAAATAGTTCCTGTGACACTACTCTGCTTGCAGTCGCTGGACTGAAGAGCTCCTGCTTCACTGGGATATGCAAATTGCTGGCATTTACGTACTGTCTTACACAGTTTAGTACTCCCCTATTTATCAGCTCCATTTCGTAGGGAAGTGCGTGATCGTCTGACTCAGCCTTTCGAAGTTCAGGTAGCAGACTTCGATCCTCTGTCAACCATCCAGCCTTCCAGTGACCTCATCCAGGAAAGACAAGTTTTGCTAGACAAGATTTGCTCCTAACAACCTCATATTGCTGATTTGCAGCAGTAGCACAATGGTCGATGTCTGGTCACTCGATTGCTGATTATTCTCTTAAGTGTCATTAGTGCTACCGACGGTGAGCTAACTGACCGGTAGTTTGAGGCTGCATCCCTATATCTCGCCTCGTGTATGAAGTCTATTTGTGCTGTGATCCTATCCGAGGGTAACGTTGCTGCAGATATGGATTGATTAAAGACGTGTGCTAGTGGTCTCAGGATCACCGGATGAGTGCGTCCGGGCGCACCACTGTGTACTTATTGCGCTGATATATGACCGATTCGAACTCGGATGCCTCTGTCACTACGGATTCCTTGGCTGAGACAGGTGGAGAATCCGCCGGTGTTGGCATTGACCCCACATCCCTTATATCTACCATGTCAAAGAAATCCTCTGAAACTTCGGCTTATTTGCTTTAGTAGCACATCCTCCTTTTGTATCAGCCATGCTTCTTGTAGCGACTTGAGTGCGACCTAAGACTAAATTACAATATATCCTAGGGCAAAATTCTGCGTTGCATGCAAGTTTGGTCTCATTCCTTTTAGCCTTACTTTTGTATTCGCACCGCATGTTACCTGACTTGAAGATATCGTAGGTATCAGGTGTACCAATTTGTCCCTTGAAAACATCTTTATGCCTTGCGTTTTCTCTCTTGGTCTTTATTACCCTACTAGTCCACCAAGCACACAACTTTGCTTTGCTCTTTCTTAACGGGCGGAATCGCTTCCCATCGACAACCACTGGGTGGCTGCTGAGGTTTCCTCCAGATCCCTTTCATCGACCTTGGGGACATCCCGACGGAATTAATGAGGAATCACCCGGCAGTTTTACCTAATCCTGAACATTAGTACTCCATGGTCACCCCTCCTCAGAAGTGCTTTTACTACAAACTGACCTGCCTCATTTGGTAATTCGGTTAAAACAGCCGAGTGAACTGCGCCCACGGCTTACTCTTCTTATGAATGGTTGAGGATACGGTTTGTCCAGGAGAATGTGCACATTAGTCCTAACTGTTCAGTACCAAAATCCGCGCTTGGGGCCCATAGCCCTGTCAGTCCACTTTGAGTGAATTAACGTCACCCAAGATTACCCTCTAACTTGCATGAGTTGCTATGCTTGTCGGATAACGCAGAAGTGACTCGTTCTCTTCCTGGGATGAAGATGAAGTACCGTTTCGTCCCAGCGCGGTTATTTCACTCGATACGAATGTGTTTATATGCTAGATGTGGATAAAGTTTCATTTTTCGATTGCTTCGTAGGAATCTAATACTAGCATCCTGCCTGCTGTTCGTCACGTCTATCGGATCTAGACGCACAGAATGGTCAGTACGTAAGTTTCAGATACCATGTTCTCATTCAGCCATCTGTTGATGATTCCGATGCAATCTACACCTGCGACCCTTGTTGTATGTTCCTTCCACTTATTGTTGAGGCTACATCCAATAATGTACACCACCGAGATATCTGCCACTCTGACCCTGCTTGTGGTTCTACGCTGGTGGTGCTTGTGGTGCTTTCCCAGTAAGTACTCGGGCGAGACGCCCATGCGTTTTTTTGCCACGATTCCATTCACTGGGCCTGTTTGACGCTTCCATCATCATCATCGTTCAGCGTTAAACAGCAAGGCAAGCCTCACTGACCGCTGCCTTTTCCCAAAGTTACACGTTTATATAAAAAGAGTGAATATCCAATGGGAACAGCGAGTGGACCTACACAGGCGGGAACAGATAAGATGCTGCTGCAGCCAACACACGAAACACAGCCTAACTGTACAAACGCACGTGTTTTCAATCATTCTGATTCGATAGAAAATGACAACACGATCGCTACTGTTCACGGTTCACTGCCATATCTTTCAGTGTCTCGACGACGAGTCTTTCGGACCCCAACAATGAGGGCGTGAGGCACCTACTTTACCTAACTTCGCTGTACATTTTCTCATCCCACGTTGCCGCGTCATCTGTTGGCCTCCACATGGCTTCTTCCATTCCTCAGGAGGAAAACAAAATAAGGCACGGTATGGTAGACGAGTGTTCGTCATACGCAACACGTGACCCAACCAGCGTAGTCTGCTAAGTTTCATACGCTGAAACAAGCTGTTCTCAGAAGTGGTACCTAATACCAGATTTCTAACCTCAATATTACTCACCCGGTCACTCCATCCAATCCTAGCCATACTACGTAGACATCGATGGTCGAAAACCTTCAACTGACGAATATCTCCCACACTCACACTCCATCTCTCGCAACCACACAACAGAACTGAACGCACTTTAGCACAGTACACACGACCTTTCAACTTCAGTGGAATATCAGGCCGACGCCACAAGTGCTTCAACCCAGCGTAAGCTGCACGAGCCTTGGATATACACATACTTACCTCCAATCCCGAGCTACCATCGTTAGACACGCAGCTACCAAGGTAGGTGAAACGGTCCACAATCGTCAGCTCCTCTCCATCCAGTATCAAGTTTGGCGCTGCTGTCGTCCAGTCCTGTAACAAAGCACATGCCAAAGCGAGCAACCGATC